>JAODAL010011774.1:0-98370 GCA_025379985.1 Phyllomedusa bahiana
AAAACATCTATTACTAATACTGGAATAAAATGCGGGAAAAAAATCACAAACATCAAAAAACACTTTAAGTAAACACTCCCAGCTTCCCTGGTTGACCTTTTTATTAAAGAAATGGATCCAATGCTGTTCCAACATAGTCTACGTAGTCCAAAGAGGAAACCTGTAGAAAAATAGAAACACTACAAAAAACATGACAGTGCATAATCTCAAGGGGAGTTAGTACAGTGGTGGGGAAAGGGAGTTTCTGGAAAAGTGAATATTCAAAAATGTTTATGAGGCAAATTTGGCAGAGGTTTCAGGTTGGGGAGGTCACCATGGCATCTAGTTAAAAAAAGAGAAAATTGAAAGGAAAGGAAAAATTTTTTTATCAGAAAGTGTCCCCTGATGAACTGAATACTTTTATGGTCTGCAGGGGGTTTTTGGGTAAGTTTTTTGGGGTGGTTGCATAGTCGGGTTTATATTAGTTGGTTTTTTATGCAGTGGTTTTTTTTTGGAATTGTGGTCTGTCATTGTGAGAGTTTTTTAATAACAGTATGATGGTAATACATATGGTATATTTGTTGCATGTATAGATTTTATTATTATTTTTATTATTATGTATTATTTGGTTACTGTATTGCTATTAGAGATTTTACACTATCATACATAAACATGTGGTTTTGAAGAGGAAATTGTCAGGCTTTAATTTTTGAATTTTTAGTGTATGAGATAGGATTAAATACTTTTTGGGAAAATTGTGACGGAACTATTTTTCAGGAAAATTTTTTGCTTAACCGTGGAACTTACAACTGTGCTTGCCCTTTAAGTTTGCCCCCAGTCAAGTGGTGGAGTGTCTCCTGGTTCCATCTTGTTTCCTGTTTCCCGTTTGCCTATATAAACTCCTATAGCCCGTTGCTAATTGCTTGAGTATTGTGTCCTAGCTCCTGCTTTGTTTACAAGTCCGTCTCGCCTAGGAACTCACTTCAGTCTGTTTCTCTAATCGCAGTTCACCCTGCAAACCCTGTGACACCTGCCTGGACCGATCGTCAGTCTCTGCTACTCCTCGCCTTAGGATCCTTGCCTTCACCTGTTGCTTAAGATCTAGTCTCCAGTGCCTCCTTGTGTTTGTATCCTAGCCCCTGCAATTGGATTCCCAGCTATACACACAGTATCGTCAACAGGATACTTAAGCCTAAAATGGCAGTCCACTGGGGCCTGAAGCCCGTGAAGCTCGTGTCAGCAGCTACAGGGACTACTGATGGCTAATATGCGCACTGAGATGCAGGCGTTGAAAATGAATTGTGACGCTTTTGAAGGCAGACCTCCCACAACATCCAAGTTTATGACAAAGCCATTCAAGACATACGTTGGGACCGTTGCAGACATTATCGACCGGATACTCCACTTGGAAAATCAAGCGTCTGGACACCCACATCGGTGCCGGTAGTGAGCGCCCTAATTGCCTCCATTCGATTTGGCGGTGACACGACAAATTCCGGGGGTTCCTTAAACCAATGCTAGATTTATTCTTTGACCGCTCAAATCCAACGCAGTTCCCTACGGATAGGTTTAAGGTTGATATGCATTCATAATGACTATTGACACACAAAGTTAATTTGCCTGGGCTAGCCCCTTGATTGGAGAACCAAGACGCCACGTTGAATCACCTGGAGAGGACTTCATTGACGCTATGAGTCACAAATGTTTGACGATCCCCAATCGTGGTGCTACAGTGGAAGCAGCAATCCTAGCGTTACGTCAGGCAAACGCCACGTGGCATGATTATGCAATGAATTCAAGATAGGTGGGCATCGACACCAATTTGAATGACGCAGCAAAAGATTTTCTTTTTAGGGAAAGGACTATGCAGCTCATTAAAGTACGAACTGGCCCGTGGCAGAGGCCCCCTTAGGTTTGGATGCCTTCATAAATCACTGGCATTCGGATTCGATACCCGGCGTCTGAACGACGACAAGAAAAATGGGCTACTTTGAACTAGATACCAAGCGGACCCCGTCTGTTCCAATCTCCTTTCCAGAACCCCGGAACAACTTGCAGAGAATCAGCGAAGTGAACCCTATGCAAGTAGATTCCTATATTAAGACGTGAGAGCGTCACAGAAGAGAGGCATCGGCTTCTGGAATGTTATGGCTTCTATGTGGAAGTCTGAACACTTCCTTATCAAATGCCTAGCTCGTCCAAGGATGATTGGTGGCAGCCATTATGGATCATGCTGCTCTAGATGGAGAAACAATTGCTTCAGAGACAGAATTATCTGAGAAAGCAGTTATCCATTCCATCTCATCAGTGGCACCTATATTAAGATAAGAGAACATAAGATCTCTCATATGCTTCCTTCCTATTAAATTCCTGCTAACTCTCAGTGGGTATCCACCTGGCTATGGTGGACTTTGGGGTCAAAGTGGTAATTTTATGGAACTGTCCTTTGCTCAAAAAACATGCGGTTAAAAACACAGAAAAGACTCTCACCCATGGTATGGGTTACGTAGATGGATCTTCCACTGAGTCAGGCACGTGGATCAAGAGACAGAACCTGAAGTCATTATGACTTCCCAACACCCTGAAGTACTGTCGTTTCTATTAATCTTCTTCTCACCTTTCCAGCATCCTGGGTCTCCCCTGGTGGCAAGCACAGAATCCAGTAATTAACTGGAATACCAAGGAGATAAGCTTCAAGCGGGGGTTGGAGTTCAAACAGCTCACTCCGAAACAAGGTCCTGGAAGACATCGCTAAAGGACAAGAAGCAATAGAGCTACCTTCAGGTATACAGAGGAATATGGGATGTCAGCAGCAAACAAGAATGCAGACAAGCTTCCCCCACACCGACCTACGATTGCCCTATAGAATTGCTTCCCGGGTGCACCCTATCTTCCTTTTGGAAAATAAATCCCTTTGGCTGGTCCCGAATCTAAAAGCCCTCAATGGATTACTAGAAGAGATCTGACTAAGGGGTTCATCCGCCCATTCTTCCTCACCATGCGGGAGCTCCCATATTCTTTGTTAAAAGAAAGAATGGTTCCTTGAGGGACCTTGTATCTGATTAGAGAAGAATTAAACAAAATTCACTCCATCAGGAACTGTTATCCTCTACCAATGATCCTCCGAGCTTCTGGAAAGAGTGCGACATGCAATAATTTTTTCCAAATTAGGGACCTACGAGGCGACTATACTTGGTCCCGATGAATGGGAACAGCTTTTAGGTGTTACGGTCTTGAGGTGGAATCCGCTGGACCACCTCAGGCGATGGCGTAGCCCACACCAGGGAGTGAGTCTAAAGTGGGTCACGGTATTCACAGAGCCCGCCGAAAAGCGGGATGGACTTGCTGCGGCGGGAGTCCACCAGGTCACTACCACTTGCGGGGCTTGCCTGCGGTGGCGGCCAAGGGACGAGTACAAGGACTGGCAGGCAGGCTAGTTAGTCGGGAAGGCAAGTAGGTCGGGCAGGCGGCTTGTGATTCGTGAACGTAGACAGGCAGAAGGTCAGGGCAGGCGGCAAGGATCGTGGTCGGTAAAACGTAAAGGCAAATGGGTTGGTACACGGTAGGCAAGACAAGGCTTTCTGGAACGCTTTCCCATAGGATGTGCAATAAAGATCCGGGCAGAAGGCCATGGGAAGAGGGCTGGGCTAAAATAGGAGCAGATGCCCGGCAATGGCTGTATTACCGTACACTGTCCCTTTTAAATTCAGACTGCCGGTGTGCGGCTCTCAATATGGGGCGGCGCCGCGCACGCCGAGAGGACGAGACGGACGGGCGCCAGGAGCGGAGGAGGGTAAAGTTACTGGGGACCCGGGGCAGGGGAGTTGAGCGGACCGGCCCGAGGTGTGCGGGCGAGGGCGTCCGCTCGGAGCTCAGGGCACGGATGCGCCTGCGACCCGGGACAGGGTCGCAGGGGGCAATCCGTGACAGTACCCACACCTCCCCTGTGGGTCCACCCTTCCTTTTAGGAGTGGAGAAATTTCTGAATAATGCTGGGTCCAGGATGTTCTCCTGGTCGGCTCCCTCGATCTTTCCTCAGCCCGAAGCCGTCTTCCAGTCAACAACTATAGAAAATAGACGTTTCCATCCTTAGTCCTCCTCATACCCAGGATTTCTTTTTAACCACAAATACATTAGCAGGCATCAGCACTCGACGGAGGATGGACTGCCTTCTGAGAGAAACGATTAAGGACCCAGAGGTTTAGTAGCGAGACATGAACAGGGAGTTTTTGGGATACGCATGGTAGGAAGGGAGCCGGAGTTTATATGGCCAACGGGTCTTACTTCGTTAAGGGATCCTCGAAGGGTCCTTACAAAGCAGAGGGGGGTCTGGTGGGTCCTACGCAGATTTGTACTTCGCGAGGGGATTTTGAGTAGGGGGCGGTACATATCGGGCTGACAATACAACACCTTAGTCACCCGCGTTGGTAGAAATGACATGGAGGAAGGGCTTCTTCTTTTTTTCTGCCTGCTGCCTTCATGCGGTTCAGTCGCTAATGCGAAGGTCCAGGGCGTGGGGTTTATTATTGGGGGTTGTCTCAGCTCGGGATTTACAAAACTCTATATCACTCAGGCCGTTCCCCAGTTATGCGTTTTGTTTTTTTTTCTCATCCACCTCGGACCAGCGGCTAGTCCAGTTCAGTCAGCTGTGAGACCACCTCAGGGTTCCATGAGGCGATTGGCGGGAGAGAGTAAGCCGCTACAGGGTTTGCTGATACGTTTAGGGGCTAAGGTACTCTGAACTCGTTTGGGATCTTTTATACGGTTTATCAGTATTTTCCGCCTATTAGGTCCCTACGATAGGTCGTTGTTTGTAGACGGGAGAAAGGGACTCTTCTTATTTCTGTCAGTTGTTGGTAGTTCTGGGGGTCATCGATAAGGGGGTGTGGCGGGAGGGGTTCTGGCGCAGGTTTAATGGCTAACATCTCGACCATGACAAGCTTTGATATTTCTCTTTTCGACTCTCTCCTCCTGGAAAATTCCCTGAGCACGTTGGTAAGGTGTCTCAAAGCGGTTTCAACTGCGTAGTTTTTTAGGGGGCGCACATACAGGACACGACCCCGAGAAAAGGGATTATTTGGAGAGGGATAATCTATACTGATCGGACACCACTGGAGCTCCAAGAAAGAGATGTATTTGGCAGAGGCTGTGGAAGGTGGGAGATACTTGACCCGTGAAGACGACACCATAATGTGAGGGCGATGGAAACAGATAAACGGTAGGGCTCGGCGGCAGGGGGCGCGGGACGGCTAAGTCCGAGAAGGACGACCATGGTCCAAGGGAAGGGGATCCATAGATTGTGCCATATCTTTTACTAGTAGTAGAACGCGGTTCACTGGATCAACACACACACAACAAGGGGCGTGGGGGACGGTAGTGGTATCCACGAGAACAGACGGCCCAGACCGAGGTGGGGGTCGGGGCGGGAGGGGGAGTGTAGGTTAGGTGCAGATAAGTGCCGAGGAGGGGTGGGGGGGTCGCTAAGGGTTTAGAGTTCTGAGACCCAGCGCGCGCCCCCCCCCACCCCCCCCCCCCCCCCCCCCCCCCCACCGCTGCCCCCCGCCCCAACACCCCCCCCCCCCCCCCCCCCCCCCCCCCCCCCCCCCCCCCCCCCCCCCCCCCCCACCCCCCCCCCCCCCCCCCTCACCCCCCCCCCCCACCCCCCCCCCCCCCCCCCCACCCCCCCCCACCCACCCCCCCAATTAGTTGTTGTGGCCCTGCGGCTCGTGCAGAGGAGCCTTGTTGCGAGCTCACAGGAGGTACACCGGCCTGTACGAACTCTTTCAACGTCCTTAGCGAGGTCCTGACACAATTGTACCGGGGAAAAATCAGGAGAAACGTTTTGTGGGGGGGGGGGGGACACCGGAGTGATCCCGGCCACCAGCGAGCAGTGACCCCACTTCAGGATACGCCTACGGAGCGCAGGGCGGACATATGTCTTCCCCGGTGGGACGTTCAAGGAGGACGACAGGGGTGCGGAGAAAAGGCGTTCGGAGGAAATGATTGTGCTTCTGGGATGCTTCTTCACCCACCAAGTCGAGGCACGGGACAGAGGGCATCCTGCTTCACGTTTTTCTAGGCAGGGCGGAAATGAATACTGAAAAATTAAAGCGGGAGAAGAAAAAGCGACCACATACCCTGACGTGGATTAAGTCGCTGGGCAGTCTGGAAGGTACTGAGGTTTTTATGATCCGAGAAGATACAGATGGGTGCGGGCTCCCCTTCCAGCAAATATCGCCATTTCTTCCAGGGCCAGTGGTTATGGTAATTTAAGTTTCCGATCTCAATGGTGTAATCCTCTCAGCTGTGAGAAGTCTTAGAAAGAAGACTCACAAGTGGACTGTTTTGCCTGTGGGACCTTTTTGCGTGAGGAATGCTCCAGGCAGCTACCTGATGAGGCATCTACTTCAGCGAGAAGGGTTTCGCTGGGTCCGAGCCGCGACAGGATGGACGCAGGGAGGAGGCGCGCTAAAGCCCGTTTTAGCTTGGTGAACGCTCCTCGGCCTCGGAGGCCAGCTCGTGATGAATTTCTTTCCTCGTATAGGGCACAATGGGAGCCACCAGCGAGGAGAAGTGCGGAATAAAAAGCCGGTAAAAGTTGCAGGAAGCCAGGAACCGTTGTATGGCCCGCAGGCCCACTGGGCGTGCCATTGCCAATACGGGCTGACAACTTGGCTGGGTCCATCGTAGACGGGTGCTTGGTCGTAAGCATAATATAATCAGGAAAGGAAGGTGACTTGATTGGAAGAGGCACTTCCCCTTAATTTGGCATACAAGTGATTAGCACGTAGGCGACTGTAGCACTGGTGCGGAAGTGAAAGGCGGTGAGTCTCAGAGATCTGGAGAGTATATCAGGATGGTCGTCCAGGTAGACCACGACACAGGTATAGAGAGAGAGTGTCACCTGGAAGACATCGTTAACCGAACTCCGGAAGACGGCAGGGCGCATTACAGAGTACGAAAGGCATCACCAGGTACTACGATGTGGCCGTCCTGGTGTTGAAGGCCGTCTTCCACTCATCGCCTTGCGGATCAGGAGACCTAATTGTAGGCCCTCTCAGATCAAGCTTGGAAAAGACCCCTTCGCCCTGTAGGACAGTCGAATAGGTTTTTTTTTTCCGTGATATCGGTAAAGGGTATCGGTTCTTTACCGTGATCTTGTTCAGACCCCGGTTGTCTGATGCAGGGTCGTGGGAGCCGCCAGTCCTTCTTTTCACAAAGAAGATCTGCTCCGCGTGGAGGGAGGACTTTCGAGAATAAATCCTTTCTGTAGATTTTCCCGGATGTATTCGACATGGCATTGAGTCTCAGGAAGGATAAAGGGTAGACTCTGCCCGAGGAGGGCTAGGTAGGGCAGAAAGATCAATCGGGCAATCATATGGACGAATGTGGGCGGCAGGTCTCTGATTGATTCTCGGGACAAAGACATCAGAAAACTCACGATTTCGACGCGGGGAGACCCGATATGAGCTTTAGACGGTACCGGAGAAGCGGTAAGCACCGGGCGAGGTGCCCACCAAAACTCAGGGGAGACCGACACCTCTGGACTCCCCATCGCAAACTTCGCCCATCTGCAGTCAAGCACCGGGGACATGTTGATGCAGCACGGAAGACCAATAGATGGGCGAGGAGACGGGGTAAACACATTGAATGACTGTCTCTCTTTATGCAGTTGCTCCAATTGAAGGAACAGTGGCTCCGTGACTCATGGTATC
The DNA here is from genome assembly GCA_025379985.1 of Phyllomedusa bahiana. Taxonomy (NCBI): domain Eukaryota; kingdom Metazoa; phylum Chordata; class Amphibia; order Anura; family Hylidae; genus Phyllomedusa; species Phyllomedusa bahiana. The sequence goes on from JAODAL010011774.1 coordinate 7,695, forward strand.
TGACCAGATCGCTGAGGATCTCCCCATGACGGAGGTGATGGATAGGGGTTCTCCAGGAGAACCACGGGAGATGGTGTGGTCACCACGGCAGCGTCAAGAAGTTTCCCAGCGATACCGGAGTCCAGGAAGGCTGAAGCTTGAAAGTGGCCCAGGCTTCCGATGCTGACCAGGAAAGGTAAGTTCAGAGAGGAGAGGAACTGCACAACCCTAGGGAACGCCTCTCCGCGCGGCGTAGCCTAGTGGGGGCCCTCGTCTCCCCGGCCGCCGCGGACGAGTATGCAACCCCTGAGGAGATGTTCAGGGCTGCCACAGTAGCGAGGACATGTTTTCCTTACGCGTTGGTCAAGTTCCTGCGGAGTCAGGTGGGGCTCTATCCACAGAGTATGGCCTCTTCCACGGCTGGCTGGAAGGAGGCTGTGGAGGCGAGAAACACCGGAGCAGGGACGGGGACAGGCGGCGTGGTAGGGACTGGTTCTTGATCTTGGCGGATCTACTCACGTCTCTTTGCGAAGCGGATGATCAATCGGTTAGCAAAATTGGGATGAGCTCAGATTAAAGAAGACGTGATGGTCCCGGGCGGCGAGGGCCAATCCTTTATCTGGCTGGAAGAGACCTTCTGAAAGGGCGCACAACGCTGAATCGTTCCAAGGCCAGCTCCGTGCAGTGTTGCGGAACTGCACTGCGTAGTTCCCACGGAGGCGTTCCTTGTTTTGAAGGTTCAACAGGGCGGTCTCGGCCAGACGAAGCGCGGGCAGGATCTTTTCGAAGACACTTCGGAATTTCTGTAGAAATGTCACCAGGTCAGCGGTGAACGATCGCCGCGGTCAGCCAGAGAGAGTTGCCCAGGGACAGGGCTTTACCGAGAGGAGACTGACCACGAAGCCACTTGGAATCTTCGAAGGGAAATGACCAGCCTTTATGTTCTCCACATGAAGGGAGCACCTGGGTGATGAAGACCCTGGCAGGCCTAAGGTCCCCGTAGACTTTGTCGGCATGCCAAGCGGAGCTTCGTGATCCAACTGTAGCGACTGTCACGGGGAGGAACCACTGCAGCCGACTGCTGCTGCTGAGTGGCGATGAGGCTGGTTGCATCATGGAGGAGAGCTGTCTCGAGTCTGCTGTGCGTGCTGCGTGATCTGTTTGATTGTTTGACACGAAGTGGTGATATTGGCGACGCTCGGCAAGGACCCTTTGGCGGGGATCCATGGCGGAATCTTACTGTATTACGGTTTGAGGTGGTTCCGTTGGACCACAGCAGGCGATGAGCTATTAGCCCAACACCAGGGAGCTGGAGTCTAAGTGGGTCGCCCGGTATGTCACAGAGCCGCGCAAAGTGGATGGATTGCTGCGGCGGGTGTCCACCAGTTCACTACCCTGGCGGGGCTTTGCCTGCATGGTGGGCGGGACCATGGGTATGAGGGTACAGGAACGGCAGGCAGGCTCTTTAGTCGGAGGACAGGCAAGAAAGGTCAGGTCAGGCGCTGTGGATTCGTGAACGTAGAAAAGGCTGAAGGTCAGGGCAGTGCTCGGCAAGGATCGTGGTCGGTAAAGCGTAAGCAAAAGGGTCTGCGTACACGGTAGGCAACAAGGCTTTCTTGAACGCTTTTCCGCAATGGCATTGTGCACTAAGATCCGGCAAACGGCTCCTGGGAAGTGGCTGGGCTAAATAGGAGCAGTGCCGGGCAATGGCAATTACCGGCGCACTGTCCCTTTAAATCTCAGACGGGCGGCGCGCGCGCTCTCCTAAGGGGCGGCGCCGCGCACGCCGATGAGAGACGGACGGGGGGAGGAGCGAGGCCGGGTAAGTTACTGGGGACCCGGCAGCGGGATGAGGGGGACCCCAGACCCGGGTGCGGGACGGGCTGCCGCCCGGAGTCGGTGCACGGATGCTCCTGCGACACGGGACGAGGGTTGCAGGGGCATCCATGACATTTAGGTCAGTTTACAGGAAATTTTAATATTGTGTTATGCCTTTTTGGCCCTTTGTATTGCCCCCAGCCACCTTCCAAGATCTCGTCAAGGACATCTTTAGAGACCTCCTGGACCAGTTCATAGTCATCACTGGACGATATTTGTTTTTCCCTCCAACTCAAGGGGAAGAAACCATAGACATGTGAAACTTGTTCTAGAACATCTGAGAGAAAAACCATCTCTACTCAAGATTGAAAAATGGGGAATTCCATCAGACTGAGATCCAATTCCTTGGCTAATGTTATTTCCCCTTTCATGGTCTACAAATGGACTCTAGCAAAATTAAAGCAATAGTAGACTGGCCTACTCCCAAAAACAATAAAAGATGTTCAACGTTTCATAGGTTTTGCCAACTTCTATAGACGCTTCATTAAGAATTTCTCGGAAATAATCTCTCCAATCACACAGTTGACTAAGAAGAGAAATGCTTTTTTTTGGTCTACTCAAGCACAAGAATCCTTCTCTTTCCTAAAAGCCAAGTTCACTACAGCCCTGTATTAATTCTTTCCTGACCAAGAACGCGCCTTCATTGTGGAAGTGGATGCGTCAGACTGTGCGATTGGGCTATTCTATCTCAGAGAATGGGAGACAAGAGCCTATTATATCCTTGTGTGTTTTTTTTTCCTGCGTTTATCCCCTGCGAGAAGAATTATGATGTGGGGAATAAAAAAACTATTAGCGATTGTCGCACCCTTTAAGGAAGGGGAGAAACCATTTCAGGGGACCTCACAGCAAATTTAATTGTTCTTACTGACCACCGTAATTGGAATTCGGGGAGATCTGCCAAGTGTCTATCTCGCCGCCAAGCTCGTTAGAGTCTTTTCCTCAACAATTTAATTTTTTAATTTCTCATACCAGGCCGGATCCCGTAACGGCAAGGGGGATGCTTTTATCAAGAATGTTCTCCGATGATTCCACTCCAAACTATTCCCCTAAAAACAATTGTTCCTGAGTCAAACTGTCGTGGGAGTATCCAAATAAAGACTTGCTTAAGGAAATAAGAGGGCTTTATGGCCCGACCCCTTTGTTGTCTAAACCACCTGATGATGTGCGTTTAGTCCTCAAGAACAAGATATGGACCCACGAGCAGCAGCTATACATACCCGAAAAGTAAGACTGAAGATCCTGAGACTAGCCATAATTCTAAGATTGCTGGGCACAAAGGAGTGCAGAAAACACAGGAATTTCTATCCCGATTCTTTTGGTGGCCCAATTATTTACAGGATGTAAGGAAGTATGTGACATCATGTGACGTTTGTGCCCGATGCAAGACCCCCACGGTCTAAATCCACGGGTTTGTTACAGCCTTTGCCGGTCCCTCTTGTCCCTGGGGTTCTATTTTCCATGGACTTTATCGTAGCCCTGCTACCTCTAAAGGGAAAATACTATTCTTGTAGTATTTGGACCGGCTCACCAAGGCTGCAAAATTTCATTCCCCATTTTAACGGTCTACCTCTGCCAATGACACTGCTGACCTCAAAATTTCAGAATGTGTTTCGCCTTCATGGAGTTCCTGATGAAGTGATCTCGGATCGTGGGTTCAATTTACATCAAAATTTTTTTTCAGAGTTTTTGCTCAAGCATGGACATCGATATTAATCTATCAACCGCCTTTCAACCCACAATCTAATGGACAGACTGAACGCACAAATTCAGACCTGGAAAGTTACCTGCGATTGCTAAATTTGTCACCTACAAGATGACTGGGTTGATCGCTTCCTGTGGCTGAATTTTCATACAAACAATTCCCAAAATGCCTCCACCAAACAGACTCCTTTCTTTGCAAATTTGGGATACCATCCAAACATACTTCCTAGATTTCCTGCTGTTCCACAAATTCCAGCTGCCGCAGAAAGGATCTCTGCCCTATAGCAAAATTTGCAACTATTGAAGGAAAACACTAGAGAGGGCTCAAGAAAACTACAAGAAGAAGGCAGATAAACGTCAAAGACCAGCACCAACTTTTAAGGTGGGGTATTAGGTATGGCTGTCTTACCAGAAATTTGAAACTTCGAGTTCCTTCACCAAAACTGGGACAGAAGGGTTTGGGCGGACCATATAAGATCATCAAGAAAATTTAGTCCAGTAGCTGTTCGGCTCAAACTCCCAAAATCTATGAAGATTCATCCTGTATTTCATGTGTCTCTTCTAAAGCCTGCCATTTTCCAACCCCTTTCCCGGTCGTTTTCCTCCTCCTCCTGATGCAGTGGGAGGGTTGATGGGCAAGAACAGTTTGTTGTGGAGCGAATCCTGGACTTGAGAATTTTCAGGAACCAGCTTTCAATACCTCATTAAGTGCAAGGGTTTTGAGCCCGAAGAAAATTCGTGGGAACCCGTGAGTAACATCAATGCTCCTTGACTGATAAGACAATTCCATCAAAGACAGCCGGAGAGACCGAGTCAGGTATCGTCCAGAGGCCGCTGTTGAGGTGGGAGTAATGTCAGGAATCTCCTGCTATACCGTGGAACTTACTAACTGTGTTTGCCCTTAAGTCATACATGCCAACTCTCCCGCTTTTGGCGGGGGGGTCCCGCTATTTGTGGTCCCCACCCGCCCTCCCGGGAGAGCGGGCATTCCTCCCCCCGCCACCAGGCGGGGGGGGGTCTTTCAAATACCGCGGCGCAAGAGTAGCGCTGGTGCGATACTCTGGCCCCGCCGGGCCGCTCGTTCCCCTCCTCCCTCCTCCCCCTGTATGTACCCGGCCGGTTTGCGCCGTACATACAGGTCAGCGGCGCAGGGGGAGTGACGCGCCTCTGCACTCACTTCCCTGCTCGCTGATGATATCGGAGATGTCCGGAGCTGCAGGAGCCTGGTGAGGTTGGATTTTTTATTTTATTTTTATTAGTTATAGGGGCTCTACCTGGTACTAAAGGGGGGGGGCTACCTGGAAAACAGAGGGTGCTCTACCTGGCTACTAAAGGGGGCAACTACCTACCTGGCTACTAAAGGGTGGCACTACATGGCTTCTAAAGGGGGCAACTACACCTCAAAAGGGTTTCTAAAGGGGCAACTACCTACCTGGTACTAAAGGGGGCACCTACTGGCTTCCAAAGGGGGCAACTAACTCCGGGCTTCTAAAGGGGGCAACTACCTACCTGCTTCTAAAGGGGCTAACTACCTACCTGGCAAACTAAAGGGGGCAATTTACCTACCTGGCTACTAAAGGGGGGAAACTACCTAGCTTCAAAGGGGGCAACTACCTACCTGGCTACTAAATGGGGCAACGACCTGGCTACTACAGGGGGCAACTACCTACCGGGCTTCTAAAGGGGGCAACTACCTACCTGGCTTCTAAAGGGGGGCAACTACCTACCTGGCTACTAAAGGGGGCAACTACCTGGCTTCAAAAGGGGGCCACTATCTGACTACTAAAGGGAGCAACTACCTGGCTACAAAGGGGGCAACTCCCTGACTACAAGGGGGATACTACCTGGCTTCTAAAGGGGGCAACTACCTGGCTACAAGGGGGCACTACCTGCATGAAAGGGGGCACTACCTGGTTATGGGGGGGCTACTACCTGGCTATAAGGGCATCTACCTGGCTTTCTTCCAAAGCCATTATGCAGTTAGGCGGAATGGGTGTGGCTTTTTGAAGGGGCCTGTCAAACCAAAAATGGGCGTGTCCATGCATATTTTTGCCGCGGTGCGCGTAGCGCGCCGCCCTCTTTAATCTCCTGCTTTTCCATTTTCAAAAGTTGGCAACTATGCCTTAAGTTTGCCCTCAGTCAAGATGGTGGATTGTGTCTCAGCTGGTTGCCATCTTGTTTCCTGTTCCTGCTCCTATATAAACTCCTATAGCCTGTTGCTCATTGCTTGAGTATTGTGTCCTAGCTCCTGCTTTGTTTACAGTCCTCTCGCCTAGGAACTCACCTCTACTCGCAGTTCACCCTGCAAACCCTGGAACCTGTGACCGCTCGTCAGCCCTCTGCTATCCTCGCCTTGGATCCGTGCCTTCACCTGTTGCTTCAAGATCTAGTCTCCAGTGCCTCCTTGTGTTTGTATCCTAGCCCCTGCCATTGGATTCCAGCTATACACACCAGTATCGTAACAATATTATTTATCTGAAAAATACATGCCACAGTTTACAATGTGCTGTGCAAAATGCTGTGTGAATCTAGCCCTATTGAACAAAATGTAACATGTTTTAAGACCCTAACCTTGCCTCTGCTCTATGGTTCTGTTCTGATGCTCACTACTTCATTGCGCATGGTGCTAGCAGATCGCAGAAGAAATTCTGTCTGATGTTGTAACAATGGACCGTAAGCGAGAAAAAATCAGCTTTGGTGTCATGGGATGTCACTTTAATCCAAAAAAGTTATTTATTGTTGAAACAATACATAACATGTCTGGATTAAGCTGATGACCCATGCCACCAACTCTGAGTCTGTTTTGCTTATGGTCAGGCAGCATGTCTCCTGTGATCGGCTAGCACCATTGATTATCCGTATCCATAAAATAAATAATAATCCATTCAAATATGCTAATGCTGAAACTGAGTAGCAGCTGGGTCTACGTTTACAGTATGCATTATACAACTTGTGAGCATGATTAGATTATTTTCTAGCACTGGATAGAAAATGTGCCTGTATTCATAGAATAGAATACGGCTGTAATAAAGTATATTGAAGTGAATGCATAATGTTGAAAATGCGGTCCGATCTGTAGTCATTATGGCCTAGAGCAGGAGGAGCTGAATAGATTTATATATTTTAGTTGGAAACAAGTTGGTAAACTAATCATTTAAATTTCTGCTCATTCTGTGCTTTGGAGTCCAGTGGGTGGTCATATACAGTGATTGTACAACGTGTCAAGGTGAGCATATCACTAATTATTTTCTATTGCTGGATGCTAAGTTTATCATACAAGGAAGTGCTTCCCTTTTTATATTCTGGTTTTGTTTTCTCACTAGTTCATTGTAGGCACTTTTGGTTGTGACTAGGATTCAGCATTTGAAGGTACTAACCACTGCACACTTGGAGCATTAAAGAGGTTTTATCGGTTGAAGTGTTCGTGCTCTTCAGCTAAATCTATGAGATTGAATTTGAAATCCAGTCTCTCCTCTCAGCAGAGTCTCTCCTCTCAGCAGACGTGTCTCTCCTCTCAGCAGGCGTGTCCCTCCTGTCAGGAGGCTGTACTCCTCCTGAAGAGCTGTGACATCATCATTCTGTATTGAGTAGAAGGGGGAGGTTGTCTGGAGAGGACAGCTATGCAGCCTCCTGCGTGTTCTTTTGTGTCTGCAGAGCCCCTTTATCCCAGGTCCCAACTTTCCCTTTCCGTGCTATAAACCAATTATCACACAGCCTGAACTGATGAAACACATGTGAGGAATGCACACTGCCCCCCTCTTTCCCCTCTGTTATCAGGCAGGAGGCTGTGTGACTGTGTTATATGGAGGGAGCACAGGACATAAAACTGTGCTATATGAGGGGATCTATGAGTTAAACAGTCAGTAATTAGTCAGATCATTCACCTTAGAGCTGGACAGCCAGCAGCCCTCTCACATAGCTGGTTTTACTTTCGGTTTTAACAGCTCAGAGAGGAGTAAACACAGAGTGTGCAGGCAGCCAATCACAGCACAGGGGCATGTCTGGGGCATTTCCTGTCTGGGGACGTATCCCAAAAGGCTGAATGAAATGTCAGTCAGCCAATCACAGTGTCCAGGGCGGAATCCATCCAGGGATATGTCCTGACTAGCCAATCACAGAAAAGGGGGCGTGCCCCGACTAGCAGCAGCAGAAATAAAAAACAGATGCACAGAAAAGCTCATATCTACTATACTAAGTAACTTAGTTAATGTAACCTAATTAGAAAAGTGCTTATTTTTACTGCCCCCATAATCTGAGATATGATCTTTGTAACAAGAAAACCCCTTTAAGACCTTATATTTTGGAAAAGCTCTCACCCAGTCATCTAGTCATCACAATTATGAACTTGTCAAAGTTGCTTAGATCGTTAGGCTCGCCCATTTTTTTCTGCTGTCAGCACATCTTCACACGGACTTCACCTATGAGGGGTTTTAATATTGTAACTGATCAGTGTATATATTATATAGTATGAAAGATTCACTGAAACGCACATTGCATTTTCCAGTAAGTCTAGGGAAGTTCATTTATAAGAAAAGCAGATACCCGGGAGACACATCTAATAAAGACCAAATGTCTCTTCCCTATCATGATTAGATTAAGGCTTAAATGAAGTTAAATCAAGCAGTTTTTACAAAGAAATCGGAACATTTTCAGCAATGGTTTTAAAGTGATATCAAATGCAACATCCTCACACATTTATACATTACTTTGTGTTTTACTGTATTTTTTAGCCCAGAGCTATTCCCCCGTCGTTATCTCTGCAGGCTTATCATCTGTTTTATTTAAAAAAGGAGATGACAGTGGTAAATGAGACAAAAGAAATAATGTATGCATGCTTCAAATACAAGGAGAAGTTTGGAAGTAGCATTTTCTTTTAGGGCCATTTCTAATGTTCTACATAACATATTTTTTCAGGAGCAACCAGCAGCTGGCCAAACAAAGTGATTTATTTTACTGGAGTGTTTCTAAACTCCATGAAGTGGATGCTCATCATGAAGTGTGCATAACAGAAAATTCAGCACACCACATATAAAAGGTTTTATTTTAAAAGTATGTTATTTATCGTTTCAAGATGAAAAAGATATAATTCAATCAGTGGAACTACATGATTTCCCTTTGCTTTAAATAAAATGTACCTGTGCTATTAGAAAATGGCGCTAATAAAGTGAATGCATAATGTTAAAAATTCCGTCCAATCTGTAGTCATCATGATTTAGAGCAGGAGGAGCTGAATAGATATATATATTTTAGTTAGAAACAAATTTAATATGTTAGAGGACTGAGAAATCTGGACAGGGACAGAAATGCAATGAGCACTAGCTTTAGGCCCCCCAAGGTTGTCCCTTTCTACTTGGTGGTCCGACCCTTAGTGGTCAACGACAACTGGTCAACAGTTCCTCCCTGACAGAGGTGACACACAAAACAGGACAAGGCAGATAAATACAATTGTGAGAGGTCGGGCAGAAATGGATCAAAGCCGGAGATAGCAAAAAGATACCAAAACAGTAGGCGAGAGACAGATGTCAAAAAGGCGGGCAAAAGGTCAGTATACCAAGCAAACAAGTCAGAAAATAATGCCAGCTAAATCCACAAGAGACTATCACAGGCGAGGTTCCAGAACCAAAAGTGGTCTTCTTATGGGTCTCGGCCCAGAGCATGATTGAACCAGTCCTCTGACATCCCGGCCACACAAAACACTTAACAGGAATCCAAGGAACTGAAGGACGAAGGAACCTGTATATCACCACTAAGTCCAGATCGCCTGCAGCTAAGTAAGGCCAGCAGAAGCAGCAGGCAGGTGTGGTGGAGAAACTGTCAATCGTCGTCCAGCAAGTACATAAGGAAGTGTTCAGATTGGAACACAGAAAACATTTGATTCAGTTACAACATCATGGCCAAAAGCACGGCCTCTGCGGCAGAGGAGTGTACTGAGGCCACAACAGGCACGGTCATAACAATAAAAACTTATTTTAAATTTCTGCTCATTCTATGTGTTGGAGTCCAGTGGGTGGTCATTTCCAGTGATTGACAGCTATCTCTGTATGCACTCTCAAATATGAAGGCTGGCAATAACTGTTTAGGACCACCCTCTTCATCCCTAAGCATAGAAAGAGCAGGGAATTAATAAATACATTAAGTTGTACTGAATCTTTTCCTAGAAAACTATAGACTTGTATTTTTCTATGTCACAGTCTGTGCCGCATTCCGTGTTCTGGGTCGTGGACATGGCCGTGTTTCTGGTCCTGTCCTTATGCCGCAGCCTCTGCTGCGATCTTTTATGGTATTCCCAAAGGTCAGTTCATGCGAGCCAGGAGAATTTGTTCCTCTAATGAGTTATACAGGGAGCAGGAACAGAAACTCATTTCCAAATTTGTCTCGAGAGGATACGATAGGAATAGGCTTACAGAGATAGCTAGAGAAGTACAGCAACTCAAAAGAACATCCCTTTTGAAAAAATCTCATAGGGATAAACAGTCTGATTGTCTACTTTTCGTTAGTTCTTTTGATATGCATACCGTAGTTCTCTGATCAAAAAAGAAAATTAATAAGTACTGGCACATAGTGTCTACGGACAGCATGTACGGTAAATTGTTCCAGCATCCCCCTCAAGTCGTATACGGAAAAGGACGATCTATTGGTAACTTTATTACATCTTCGGCACTTAAAGCAGAGAAAAGTCTAGCACCAAAAAGCATAGGTACACATCCTTGTCTCAGCTGCATAAATTGTAGCTCCATAATTAAAGGTTCTTTTATCTATCATCCTACAAAAGGTTATAAGATCGTGCTTAGGAGCTTCTTTACATGTAATTCTAAGGCTGTCATCTATCTACTAAAATGCCCTTGCGGAAAGTGCTATGTAGGACAGACCACGCGAAATGTGAAGCTCAGGATTCCAGAACATTGTTCAAATATTAGGAGTATGAAAAGACAGGAGACTCAGATCGATGCCAGTAGTAACAAAAAGAAGTATGGTGAAACTACAGCGGCTAGACACTTCAGCGAGTTCGGACATAATGTCACGGAACTTCGCTGGTGTGTGTTGGAGGAGGTTAAATGTAGGCAAGGGGAAAGTCTAGAGAAGTGGTTGTTACAGAGAGAAGCAGCGTGGATTTATAGGCTTAATACATTAGCGCCTTTTGGTTTAAATGAGGAGTTCAATTATAAAGTATTTCTGTAACATCGCGTCTTTCTTTTGTCTTTGCTGCCTTTATGTGTCTGTTTTTATTTGTTTTTATTATGTTGTAACAACTTGTGTTATGTATCACTGAGTATCAAAGGAAGAAACAAGGTAGAGGGTTCGTGCTTGAGAAAGGGGAGGAGTCTCTCCGAAACGTCGCACGCTCACCTCGGTCCCGACCTGTCTGTTCAGCGCTCCACCACTTGACTCCCAGCATGTGGAGATCATTGGAGCTTATCTGCCGATACTACGGACCTATAACTGGTTGTGGACTTCTAATGGATACATGCAAGTAGCACTTCTCGTGCACATGAAATATGTGTGTGTTTTAAAGAAACATATTTAATAAATTCTTGCTTTTAACAGTAAGGTTTTCCTGCAATTGTATATGTACTCTAAGTCATTAAGGGAGGAAAGGGAAAACTCCCAAATGCAGGCTCTTGACACTAACCAGCTATATATTGTTACTAACACCACCGGATTTATTTCTGAACTGCGAACTGCAGACGTGCCTGTCGCAGATCCGGTTCCTGTTATGGTGCCGCTGTCACCGTGAACACTCCTGTTGCTGCTGCTCACTCATTTGCAGATGGTATGCGGCTTTTCCCGTGCTGGCCTTGCTGCTTCACCATCATGTGGCTGCTGCCCTATCTCCTCTTGCTCTATAGAAAAGTGTTGCCACTTCCTCCTCTCACTTATTTCCACAGCGTGCAGCAGGGTTGGGCTTACTCTGCCAATCCCCTTCCACCTGTGTAGTTATAAGCCTGCTCCTCCCCACACTCCCTGCCTGATCCTTGTTGTGTTGTCTTATGTTGTATGATGGTGTGTCATGTTGGTGTCCTTGTGGAATTATCTATGTTGTTTGTTGGTCTCCATGCAGGTTTCCATGTGTCTGTCTGACTCCTTGTCTGTGAGTTTCCTTGCCATCTGTCTGCTATGTTTCTGCTGGTTACCTGGTGAGTTTATGCCTTTGTTCCTAGCCAGTGTCTTAGCTTGAGTCTCTGCTTTGTCTCCTGTCATGTTCTTGGTGTTGTGTCCGGTCTGCATATGTTTGGTACATTGCCCTCTGTTTAACCTTCCTGTTTGGCATCTGTTTGACCTTATGTCTGTTTTGTTCTGTACCTGCACGTCTCTATACCTAGTCTGCTGTATCTTTATCCCTATTCCTGTTGGTGCCTAGTACTGGCACTTCAGACCTGTTTGGTCAGCTGACACTACCAGGGTCTGCTCTGAGGTTGCACTTGGCAGCCATCAGGGAAGCCATCCTTACCATCAAAGGCTCTGTGAAGATCCCTGACGGCCGCTAAGTTACACCCCCTAGAGGCAAGCCCAGCAGTGGTCCAGTGGATCCCCTACCTGCTTTACCCGCTCACCCGTTACATTCTACACTTTACCATGCTGCCCACAGGTTGGTCTGCATTTTCAACATGGCAGGTTCCCTTTACAATGTTCAAGTTTATGGCTATCATCAAATAAATTTTTTATTGCCCCAGTTAATATGCAAAGCTTTTTTTTTTAAGAAGTAATATTGTTTCATGTCTACATCTTCTCCACAAACAAAATTCCAAGGTGACAGGCTACAATTAAACTTATAGTTTACTCAAATCCTAGATTTATACCCCCCAGCATCCGCCACTATTCTTTGCAAATAAGCATTAGCAAGAAAAGGGGGAAGGAAGAAAAGGGGGAGTAGAATTTTGGGATTGATACAAAAAATTTTTTGAGGTTGTTTCATGGAGAGAATTATCTGCACGAACGTAAAAACAATAAGGCTTAATCAGATTTTAAACTTGTTAAAAAAAATTTTAAAAAAAAACTTGGTTTTGAAAGTAAAAATTTCAAGGGGTTTTTTACCTGTATTTGTATAATGGAAAAAATTTGATCATGGATCACAAATATTTTTTTTTATTTAAGTGAAAAATAATCAAATCGAAAACACATTTTTTGTAAAATTAACACATTCCTTTAATTCCTTTTTTCCTGACAAAAAAAGGGGGAAACAATGTTTTAACTTTTGACTTTCAGCTCCATATCCCCCCAACCACCATAGCTTTAAAATTTGAGACTACTTTCATTTTTACAGTCTTGGGGCTATTTCAACACAGATTTTTTGGGGCCTATCCGCATAGCTTAGTTATGCAATTTTGTCATGTATGCATTGTAAGGGTTTTTTCTCCTGGTGTGTAAAAAAAATCTTTTTTTTTTTTGTATACTACAATTAAAACCCTGTCGAAAAATTCCCAAATACCTCATGTCTTTTTAGGCGATTCCCAACAAAAGGTTACTGGTTCGAGTCCCATAAGAAGACCCCAAAAAAGAAAACACATACCCAGTCATTGAGGGCCATCACGGGGCCAAAAATTGCCAAACTGCTCTTTGGGAGGTCATACATTGGGAAAAATATGAAAAATCCATCCAAACCCAAACCCCCAACGTGGCGTCCACTCAAAATTTATCAGTTTAAAGTCGCTCCACAAGGTTACCATTCTAGCGCGACAAAAAACATTTGGGAGGGGCCCAAGGCTTTGTAAGATGAGATCCGACACCCATCAAGCAATGGCAAATGCATTACACAATCTGGATTGGCAGCTAAAAAAAAGGAAGAATTTTGACTTCAATACATCATAAGAAAGCAGGTTTGATTTTTTAAAAAAAGGAGAAAGTTCAGTAGTTTTTTTAAAAAAAGATTTTTGGAGCGATTAAAAAAAAGTTATCAGACGGGGCTCTGAAAATGAAAATGGGTTTGGAAGAACAAGGGGGAAAAGAGGCAAGGGAAAAAAAATTTGAAAAAAACTGTCAGTGGAGGAAACTGGCATATGGGTTTTTCCCAAAACCCAAAGGTGTTGATACTTACCGGGTCATGGGTTCTTTTTGCGAGTTAACCTATTTCCTACAAATGATTACTGTTTTACCTTGGGTACTATGGGATGAAAAGGACAACATAAGTTCTAAAAAGAGAAAAACCCCAAAGAAAAAGTCAAATTGAAAAAAAAAGGGTTCCAAACCCCTAACCTTTTAATCGAACACTTGTGGGTAGAGTTGAAAAATAAGCTGTTCTCATACCAAAGCGAGTCTACCAGTGTGCATCAATTTTGGGAACGTTTTGAAGAACCGGGGTCTTTTCGGACAAACATCTTGATATGACAAGACATGGATTTACAAAAAATAAAAATTAAAAATTTTGGGGTTTTAAGCAAAACAGAAAAATGCGTAACAGCAAAATTTCATAATAAGCAAATGCTAAATAGTTGCAAGTAAAATTTATGGTTAGTAGCCAAAAGGGGAATTATAAATTAGTTTGTTCATTTTTGACAACCATTCTGAGCTGATTAAAAAAGCGATTTTAAAATCTTGGTATGTACTTCAAAATGATCCCCAGTATGGGCACTTATTTATAGATCCACCAAAAATTCATAATCAAAGGGGTAAGACCCATTATAACTATATTTGCCCCGGCTTTAAATAGGAGGAAAACTAAACAACACATTTTAGATACACAAAGAAAAAGGTACTTCCCTCCCTTTGCATTCAAAATTGCAATAAATTTATGGGGAAGACACTAATCTCACCTACGAAGGTAGATCACATGAAATTCTCTACTGTAATCAAAAAATGTAATTTACATTTTTAATGCCCTTGCGCAAGAATATAAGGGCCAAACATCTAGGATTATTCGGGTTAGTCTCTAATTCCTCTAAATAAAAATGATCAAGAAATTTAGATGCAAAAAAAGATAAAACTAAACCACTTGAAAATAAAAAAGAAGTTTGGGAAACCCAAAATAGTAAACTTTATGAAAATAAGCAAATGAGTGAATTGAGTTTGGTTTTTTAGAGACCAAAAGGGTAATGACAAGAGCTTCAGGCGAGAAGTTTTTTGGTGTAGGGGCGGTCGCGGCCCCCTGCCCCCCCTGTTCCCCTGCCTGGGGGGGTCCAGCGCGGGCATCGCGGTCACCCGCGACCACCCCCTTCCTCTTCCACGCCGCTCCTTCCTGGCCCGCCCGGTGCACGCCGCTCCTGTCCGTCCAGGCCCCCCGTAAAGCCCGCCCCCTACCCCCGGCGTTTGATTCTAGATTTAAAGGCCAGGCCCCGGTATTTTGACCTATTGCCGGGCGCTGGCCTATATAAGGTAACCCCCCCGCACCGTGCCAGATTTTTGGGGTGGGGTTTGGAGAGTGTTAGAGTCCTTTTGATTACCGTGACAGCCCGTCCCGCTACTTTTTCCTGACCTTCCCTGTTTGCCGTCCCTACCTTCTCCTGTCCCTGACTAGCCTTTGGGATTACGATTTTGTACCATGAAACCCCGCTGCCACCGCAAGAAAATCACTCGGGGGTAACGATGGTAGCCTCACCCGCAGCAAGCCCACCCCGTTTTTGCGGGGGGGCTCTGGTAAAAACCCGGGGCTACTTAGACTCCACCCCCTCGGGCTTAACTATCATCGCTTGGTGGTCCAGCGAACCACCAAACCCCTCACAGTAAAAAAGGGCCCATGGTTCCGCCGGGGTACCTCCCCCCAACCCCGGACTTTAAAGGGCCGTCGCCCGCAGGGGGCACGTATTGCCCAGCTCGGGGCCATATGCAGAACCTTGGGGCTTGTTACCTCCGCCTCGGTGCTGCCCCCTCGCCACACTGTCGCAACCTGCAGCCATGGCGCTACCTGCCCTGCACCGGGCCCTTCTCTGCATCTGCCGCCCCCCCTCTCACTATGATGGGACCCCAAAATGCAGGGGTTTCTCATCAATGCTCCATCCACACGAATTTTTGCACTAAATTTCCCTCTGACCGGTAAAGTCCCCCTTCATAATAGCCTCTTAACGGGCAAGCTCGGGCCTCCACCCCGCTATGGGACCGGGAAGACCCCCGGACGGCAATCTCAAGCCTTCCCCGGGGTTTCGTACGTTTTCGAGGAACCTGGCCCCCCTCCCCCCTGCGCAGTTTTGCTTCGTCTCCCCGTCAGGTGCCCTACGGAAAAGGAAAGTATGGGTTCGAGTTCCGCAATTTAGCCTCAGAATAAGGGGGAACAATGGGGCTTTGGGGTGACCTTCGGAAAGGCCTCTCGGGCCTTTTAAAATAAAGCTCCAGGTCGGACTCCATCCCTCTGGGCAAATTTGACTGGTGCCACCCATCACTCGCTTTGGGGAGAGACAACAAACTCCGCCTCCAACGCGGCCTCCCCGACCACCCCGGCACCTCGCTACCCCTTTTTCAACGCCCTCCATTTCCTCCACCAAGTTCATGGGGAAACGCATGCGGGTTGAAAGGGCTCCTTGACCAGAAGGAACGCTCACGCGTGTCTGGGCTTTTATTTTCTTTTGTTCGGTTCCGGCCATTTCTTTGGGGATTCCGGTCGCCCGGGGAAAAACCTCGCACCGGGCTCGAAGGAAGCACCCAAATGTCAGTACGGCCTCCCCCCTTGCCTTTCCCTTTTTTGTGGAATTTCGCCGGGACAGCACCTTTCACCCACCGCCTTCCGGATCGGGGTCCGATGGTAATTTAACACCACGCGCGGTGTCCCCGTTCCCTTCCGGGGAACCCTCTGCAAAAACCCATTTTTGTCTCCTCGTCAGGGGGTGAATCCCTCAAGGATGTAATTCTTTTCTGAAATGCGCCCCCCCCTTGCAGATAGGGTGCTACACCAAAACTGTGAAACTTCTCGTGGCCTCGTTCCTCTTTTAGTCCTTCTGGGCCTTCCCTGGGACAAAGCTCCCGACCCAAAATGGAAAACAGGGGAGATTTTCGTTGGGGGCCGGGTTCACTCACAGCCTTTTTGGGCACTCCGCCCCGCTCTATCTGCCCCCTTAAGGCCCACGAATCTCTCCAGGGCCCTGCTCCTTACCAGGGCTTTTCCGACTCTTTCCGAAAGACAACCAAACCTCCCCCACCGGCCCCATGATTGCCCATTGACCCGCAACCCGGGACACTCCTCCCCAGCAGAGTTTACCCTCTTTTAGTCCCCCCAGACAAAGGTGATTCGAGTATATTCAAAGAATCTCCGAAAAGGCTTTATACCCAAATCTCCTCGCCTGCGGGGGCCGGGATTCTTTTTTGTCGAAAAAAAATGTAACCCTCCCCTCCTTACGATTACGTGGGCCCAAATAAAAAAACCAAAAGAATCGATACCCCCGCCTTTTATTCAAGCTATTTGACCCCCCCGGGCGCAAAAATTGTTTTCTAAAATTGATCTTTGCGGGGTTCAACCGATTCGTTCCAGGAAAGGGGCGAATGGAAACAGCCTTTAACACCGTGATGGGCCCTTCGAATATCTCGTCATGCCTTTTTTTCCTGCAAATCCGGGATGTTCCCAAAAATTTGTCAATGGGGGCTTCGCGACCTTCTAACGTCTGCGTTATAGTCATTTGGGCGATATTTTAATCTTTTCTCCGACCTAGAATCCCCGCCACCAGTCCCCAGGTGCCAACCTCCGTAACACCAACTTTATGCCCAATGGGGAAGTTTCTGTTCGAGTGCACCTAAGGCCTTCTTAGGGGCTCGTGTCATCAATGTTTCAGATGGGGCCCCTCCCAACTCTCACGTCCGGTGGGCCCCCCCCGGGGCTTTTCCGGGGCCCTCCACCTTTTTAGGTTTGCCAATTATTACAGGCAATTTATCCTGCAGTTCCCTTTTGGTGGGCCCCCTGTAGCCCTCACCAAGAAGTGCCAAACCCCCCAAATCATGGTCTCCCGAACCCAAAACTTTAAGCGTCTAAAAGCTCATTCGTTTGCTCCTGTTTTCTCTTCAGACCCCAGCGCCCTTTATCTTTTGGGGGGCGATCCCCCTCTTGGGGCCGGCGTTTTCTTCTTCAAAGCCTCCTCTGGGGGAAATTTCGACGTTGGATTCTTTTCCAAAACCTTCACTCCCCCCAACGTAATTACCTATCGGGGACTGGAACTATGGGTATAAAGTTAGCCTAGAAGAATGGCCTTTTGGAGGGGGGTCGCCATTCCATAGAGTCTTCACTGACCACAAAAATTTTTTAATTCCAAGCGCCCACGTTGAATCCTGTCAAACCCGGGGGTCCCTCTTCTTCCCCGTTTTTTCTTTCCTCCTACACTTCCGACCCCCGAAAAAAAACGTCGGCAGCGCTCTCTCTAGATCCCCCGACAAAGGGGGGCTTGGGGCCACCCCCCACCATTTCCCTCCCGGGAAAGACTTCTCCGGGACTTCCTGTGGACCCTTTAAAACTTTCCCCCCGGGGAAAAACCTACTCCTCCTGCTTTGCGCCCATTCTTAAATGGGGGCATTCCTCCTTTTCAGCGGTTATCCGGGGTTCACAAATCCTTACAACTGATCTCTCGATACAATTTGGGGGGCCCGCTCTCACTCAAAGTTGAACTTTGTCTTGGGGATACCCCCCTTGCCGTAACAAATTTCCTCGCCTCAACCCGGGGTCTCTCCACCCCTCCTGCAAAAAACCTTGGCCCATATTGCTATGGTTTTTTACTACCTACCGCCTCTCGGAAAAACGGTCTCTGGTGTGGTTTAAGATTTTCAAAAAGGCGCCTTTGTTCCCCCGCCCCGGGCTCTTGTGCCCTTACGCATTCGCTGGACTTTCGTCTGCCCTACCCCCTCAAACCAACGGCAGGGGGAAGGGCAACATCTTAGGCACTTTTCTCCGACATTTTGTTGCCCGCAGGAAAAAGGTTTGACCTTCTCCCCTGGGGGGAATTCTCCTATAATTCCCCAAATAAGTCCCTAGAGCCCCTCCCTTTTTTATTTGTTTGGTTACATCCCGCCCGCCCCTCCCCCTTGCGTTTTGTCACGTTCCTGCCGGGTAGACCAAATCGGGGGATCAATCCTCTGGCAAGTCAATGTCGGCCCCCTCGGGGCCAATAGGAAATAGTACCGAGACCTCCTCCGTTTTAACCGGGTGATAGGGTTTGGCTATCGCCCAATATACCCTTCAAGATGCCCCTTACAATTGGGGGCCCAAATATTTTGGGGCCCCTTTGTGGACTTCGTCACTAACCCTCTCCTACAAGCTCCCCTTGCCTCCCCCTCGCTGTCCCAACGCCTTCCATTCCCCCTAAAACCCCGTTTTACTGAACCTTTTTCCCGTGGATCTTCTCGCCTTCTCCGTGGCCAACTCTGATAACATCTTTGAGGTCAAGGAGGTTTCTGCGCAGAAGACATAGGGGGGAAACTTCTTTCTCATTGACTGGAAGGGGGTTCGGCCCAAAAGGGGGTTCGGAACCCGACAACCGTCATATTTCTCGTAGATTTAAAAAAAAGGGGGGAGACCCAAGGGGGGGGATACAGTCACGGGGGTCGCGTGCCCGCTGCCCCCTGGCCCTTTTCCCCGCCTCTGGGGACCGGCACGGGCATCGCTCACCCGCACCACCCCCGTTCCTCCATTCCCACCTGGCTCCTTCCCGGCCCCCGCTCCCGGGCACCCGCTCCTTCCCTCCCCGGCCCCCTTTTCCATCCCCCCCGCCGCGCCGCACGCTGGTCCAGATTTTAAAGGGCCCGGTCCCCGTAATTGGCCTATTGCCGGGGGCGGGCCTTTAAGGATAACCCCCCCGCACTCCCGCCAGATTTTTGTTGCATTCATAGTTTGGAGAGTGTTTAAATCCTATTTATTATCCGTTACCCGTCCCTCCCCTACTTTCCCGACCCTTCCCTTTTTCCCCCTGCCCTGCCTTCTGCCTGTCCCCCCTACCCTTTTATTACATTTTTTACCACCAGTATCCCCCGCCACCCCCAAACAAAAAAAAAAACCAGGTAAGACCGGGAGCCCCAAGCCGCAGCAATCCATCCCCTTTTCGGGGGGCCCCTGGTGAAAACCGGGGGTACTTGACTCCGTTCCCTGCGTTGCTTAACTATCACGCTTGCTGGCCCGAATCCACCGAACCCTCAAAATTGGACTTTCAAGATGGAAGCGCTTGCACCAAAAGGGGTCAAAACAAAGTATTGAAAGTTTTTAACTATTAGAATAAAGTGCATTTACCATCGTGAATGACCGGGGAGACATGCCTTTGGTAGTGAAGAAGGTGGTATCTAATTTTCAACAATGGGGAAGGGAAATTTCCACCTTATCTGTTGTAAAGTTTTACTAAAAGGTTGTTGGAAAGGATGTTTAGAGCTGAAATGTTTAAGAATTAACTTTTGATTGTATAAAATATTTTGCTATATTCTAGTAAAATGTTTTTATAAATTCAAACAAAGGTTCCATGAGCTTCACAAAGGGGGCGTGTCTATCCCCCGAAACATTGTGACAGAGGGAAAGGGGCAAAAGGGGGTGATGAGTTTGAGTGGCCAGGAAAACCAAGGGTCATTCACAGGATGAGCGGCTATACCAGAGACTGAATATGCCCCAGGGTTTAGAAAAAAAATATCTAAAATTTTAAGCAAAGTTTTTTTGTTTGAAAAGTTGTGTAGGGGCTTGGACCTGCTAAAATGGTGCTTTTATTACTGGGTCCGGAGAAACTGCTGAATTGGGGGAAAACCCAGACCTCCCATTGTGGGCCCGGACGCAGTTCCGGCCCTCGACACCCAAGGGGGGTGTTTCGAAGAGCGGGCCCCCCTGCTACAACCCCTACGCGTGGGCGGAGGAGACCAGGGCCCGCACCGGGCAAAAAGGCCCTAAGACTTCCCCGGTCACCCTTTCCCTCATAGAGGGAAAACTGGCGGAGGGTTTTTCGGCGAACCTTTCCCTGGGTCACCTGGCCATCCCCGGGTGGACTAGGACGGACGGGGGCGGGGTGAGGGGGTGGCCCAAAAAAAAACCCAAAAAAGGGTTGGGGGGGGGGGGCCCCCCGGACCGGGGCCCGTTTTTGACCAAAAAAAAATGAAGGGGGAAGCCCCCGGCGGAAGGGTGCTGGTTTTTCCCGGGGCCCTCGGGTGCGCCCAATCTGGGAGAGTTCCGCTGCGGGGCGCCGCATTCATCCGCTTTCTTCGGGGGGCACCCCTTCCCCGGCGAATCCCCGGGGAGGCGAATTTAAAGGGGGGTGCACCGGCGGGGCTGACGGGGGGGCGGGTCGGGGCGCGCACGGGGGCAGGTACTAAAAAAGAGCCCCTGTTTCCTGGGGGTGCAGTTTCTTTTACAACCCCCCCTTAGTTTTCAGCGTCCCCCCCAACCCCCCTGCCCCGGTCCCCCCTTTCCTTTCCCTGAGGGAAACGGGGGTGTGGGATCCCCAGGAAAATGTGAGAGAAACCCAAATACACCCTGAGGAAAACCCTTTTAAAACTCCCGATCTGGGCCCCATTACGGGGTTTCCCCCTTTTTCAAGAAAGGGTTTCCTCCAGGGGAAACCTTTTCCCCACATTTCCCGAAAAAATGTTTGGGTTTGGGGGCCAAAAGCCACATCTTTATTGGGGACAATATTTTCGCTTAAAGGGGCCAAAAGAAAGGGGGGGTCCACCCCCTTTCTCCAACAAATCTACCCAAGAGGACGGGGGAGCAGACCCCCCTTTGGGGGCTAAAGGCAGCAGAAGGAAACAAAACTAAACCGACACACTAAACCCCCTTTCAAGAGCCCCCAGCATGCCCCCGGAGCCTATGATGGGCCACAACCCCCCTAACTGGCAATGGGTCCTTAAAAGACCTCCCAACTAGGGCTTTCCAAAGGCAAACTGAAAAATTAAGGGAAACTTTTTTCAAACGGAATTTTTTTTATTCCGGGCAGACCAAAAAATTTTTGGGGGAAAGGGGGGACTCAGTCGAATCTGCCCCAAACCAAATTTTCCCGACAGTAAGTTTGCCTCTTTGCAATCATTGTTTTCCAAACCCAAAGCAAAACCCCTGCGGGGCAAAAATCCGGGAAACTGGAAAACTTAAAACAACAGAGGGCCCCCCCCGGGAATAAAAATTTTGGGGTGCCGGGGGGTTTCCCCCCCAAAGGTTTCTGGGCCCGAAAGGGGTTTTTTCAAAAACCCCGGGAACCCATCCCTTTCCGGGGGAAATTTTTGGAAAAAGGCAGGTCCCCAGCAAGAAAAAAAATTTGGAAAAAGAGCTCACAAGCCTCCCAAAACCCAAAAAAGGGGGGAATGGGCCCCCCCCGGGAAAAAATTTTTGTTCATACATTACTTTCAAATAAAAGGGGGAATCCTAGCGAAAGCTTTGGAGACAGAGAAACCCGTTCAATATAAACGGTTTCGAACATTTTAAAATCTTCCCCGATCTCTCAAAGGTTTTACCCTCCAAAAGCACCCAATCTCAAAACCCTTACTGGGAGTATTACAGGAAAAAATCCATTTCAAAAAATTTGTTGTGGGGGCCCCCCCTTTTAGCTTGAAATTTCCCTTTTAGGGGAAAGGGGGGACCTTTCATTTTTGCGCAATTTTTTAGGTTTTTTTCCCGAACTTCTGGGCTACATTTGGGAAAAACCTGCCCCCCAATCTGGGGGACTGGACTGGAGGGCCCCCCCCCCAGCACCTGGGCCCCATTTTGGCAACAAACGCAACCAAAAAGAGGAAAAACCCCCCCGCAACAAAGTGAGGGGCCCCCCGGGGGGCAAAACCCCCCCTTCCCCCGCCCTTTTTTTGAAAGGGGGGGGAAGATGGGGACCCCTACCCCCTTTTTGAAACCCCTTTGCCCCCCCCAAGGGCCCCCTTTTTTTGACCTCATTTTGGGCACCCCTCTTTGTTGGGGGCCCATTTTTTTTTAAATTCCCTTTTTACCAAATTCCCCGAGAGATTTTTTCTGGGGGGGGGCTCTGTGCCTCCTCCTTTTTCGTTTTCTGATATGTTAAATACTGAAATTTCTCACGGGCCCCGAAGGCTCGGATCTTTTGGGAGATTTTTGAGGTTCCGGGGGAGAGGAAAACGGGAAACTCTCGCTCAAACTTTCATTGACTGGTTACTTTGTGCTCTTTTTCCAAATGCCTTATTTTTTAAAAACCTTAAAATGTTTTTTGGTGAAGGATTTTCCCCCTCACAATTTTGGGCCTTTGTGGGTTTCCCACTCTGGCTTTTTTGTGCCCGGGGTTTGGGGCTCCTGCACCTCCCTTTGTTCTTTCTACTCTGCAATCTTTAAACCCTTTTGCTCTCCTGGACCCTTTTCCGGGGCCTGCGGCTTTATACCTTTGGGGGTTTTGCTGGGGGGGGCACCCCCGAGGGTTTTAATTCAGCTTTTTTGGCTTCACTTTTTTCGCTTTTAACGGAAAAAGTTTTGCCCTTGGGGTTTCATACCCCTTTTGGTGTTGCCCTCACCTCCCAAGACATGATGGGGCCTTGGGAATGGGGTTTTGGGGACGGGTTTTTGTTTATGGGTTTTTAATTTGGTCTTTTGCAACCCCCCCCTTCCCCCCCTTTTCCTCCCTTGTCTAAAAGTTTTCAGCAAACTGGAGATCTTTGCGGCAAAAATCCACATCTACAGGTAATTTTCCATTGAAATCTAATGAATTTAAAAAATATTCATTCAAAGTTTTAAGGGGCCACTTCCAATCTAAAAAACGAAAATTATTACAAGGGAGATCGGAAAAAATAATTTAAACCTGGACTTTTGGAGGGATTCCTCCCCCAAAAAACACATTTAAAAAAAGGAAGGGAAATTTTTTTAAATTTTCTTAAACAAAAATTTTTAACCAGGGCCTTCATGGGCCTCCACAAAAACCAAAAAGAAAAAAAAAGGGGGTGGCCATTTTTAATTGGCCAAAATGCTTGTTCCCCAAACACGGTGGGGGAACTCCATAGTGGACCCCCGGGGGGGGTTTTCCCGAATTTCTTGAAGGGGGCCCGATGGGGGGGTTTTTCCTAAATTTTTTTAAAGCCAAAATTTTAAAAGCCCCCCAAAAACGGGAAAAGCTGCGATTACCCTTTAAGCGAAATTTTTAATAGATTTCCCCCATTTCCCCCCATCCCCCGTTATACGGGGGAGGGGAAATTTTAAATTTTATGTTCTCGGATACCTAAAGATAGAAATCTCACTGGGGACCCCCTAGCACACACCTCATCCCAAGGGGGATACCCCCAAGGGTTTTGACAATAAGTTTCCCAAGGTTTTGCTTTTGATTTGTTGGAAGGGTCGGCCCCCCCAACGAGAAAACCTTTTCCTTTTTTTCTTTTCCCCCACACCCCAAACTCCTCCCAATCGACCCACATTTTTGGTAACATTTTTTACTCTTTTCCCGGGTGATGGGACCCCTGCGAAATAAAAAGCTATCCCCTTGTCTGAATCAGCCCCGGTTTGCCTGGGCTTTGAAATCTTTCTGGGTCCTCTGCCAGGGTCTGTCCCCTTGGAGGGTTTAAATGAGTCTCTCCCCCAAACGCCCCAAAACACAGGGGAGGGTTTGAGGAACACATCTCTGAAAACTTTTTAAAGGTTTAATACGGAAACGGGGGGCCCTCGCCGGGTGTCCCTGGGGGGCCCCACAAGGGAGTCCCTTTTGGGGGGAGAAAGTATTTGCTCTGGGGGGCTAGGGTTAAAAAAGAGTTTGAATGCAGAAGTTTTAAGGAATATTCCACGAGGGGTTCAACAGCTGGGGGGCGAGTTTACCCCACGCCCCCACAAAACCCACATTAAAAGGATAACTTTTCCCAAGGCTAAATTAAAGGGGTTCAGGCCTGGGTAGGGGGAGATGCTATTTTTCCTTCCCCTCAAAAAATAAATATTTTTATAAAGCAAATTAAAAAAAAGCAAAACCCCCTTTTGGCCAATGGCTAAAGGATGAAACGGGAAAGCCGTAAATTTCCCCAAAGCCCCCTTAAAAAGACAAAAAAGGGACCCCTCAATGATCCAAAAGCCATTTTTCAATGTCTTTCACTCTTCCAGGAGGAAAGTCGAACGAGAAAAATTTAAATTTTAAATGGGAAAATTTGCCAGTTCTCTCTCCTGAGCCCGGGAAACCCTTAAAGCCCCCCCCGGGGATGAGGGAAATCAAAGGGGTTCAACGGAATCCAACCCTCCCCGGGAAAAACGCCGGGTTTCCGGGGTGGGCTTAAAATTTTCTGTATTACCAAAAATTTTAGGCTCACGGTCCCCAAGTTTTTTTTGGCACTCTATAACTCCTTTCTCCCCGGGGGGCTCCCAATTCCCGAGACATGCCCGCACCCAAATTTAAACCCTTTTAAACCCCAAAACGGGGGGGGGGGAAACCCCTTTGGGAAAGTTGGGAGGGTTTTTTTGGGCCCCTAGCATTGCTGAATGCAGAAGGGAAAAAAATTTTCACTAAAATTTTGGGCCGGGAAAAGACCCTCTCTTCATTTGGCCCCCATTTAATACACAAGGACAGGCTGGGCCCTTTATTCCGGGGCGCCAAGGGGGGGAAAAAACACCAGGGGGGCCCCTTGATCCATTGAGGTTTGAAAAACCGTTTAAGGGGAGGCTATCTTTTGGGTTTTTTTATGACGCCGAGAAGGGCCTTTAACCCCCCTCAATTACTTTTCTGTTTTTGGGACCCTTTGGGCCCCTTTGGGGGTCAGTGGCCCTTTTTTTCCCCGGCGTTACGGGGACTTTTTTCCTGCCCCCTTTTTTTCCCCCTATTTCCCGGCCCACCCCAATTTTTCCCCCAAAAAACCCCCAAAAATTTGCAAAGGTACTTTGAAAAGGGAACCCCCTGTCGCCCCTGCTATTTTTCCCTTTTTGGGATTGAACCCCTACGCGGGGAGTTTAGACTGCCCCCAACCGGGCAGGGGGGTTTCGGGTGTGGAAGGGGGAGAGTTCAAAAATCTCAATTTTTCAATGACGTTTTTTTAACCATAGTGGGCCCATGATCTCGCTGCCCAATCTGCAAATTCCCCCTCCTGGATAATTTTGGGGTTTTTTCTCGGTTACAAAAGAATACCTCCAAAACTTAAACCTTTCCTGGGGGGCCCCCAGGGGATTTGGGGGTGGAAAAACCAAACTTTTGAGGGCACCCATCATTAAAACCCAAGGGAACCCAAGCATTTGGGAAAATATTTAACGTCGGGGTTTCAAACAAATTTATAGGCATAATTTTTCCCCAAGCTTAAAAGGCGATTAAAAAACTGCCCTTGGGGTCCTGGAATAAGTGTCCCCTGTCCCCCTTTTTTGGGGCCCCATACTGCATCAAAAAAGGGCGGGTTTTTTCCCAAACCTATTTTTATCTATTCGAGACCTTGCCGATTCTGGTTCCCCCTTGGGCCCCTTTTGCTTTTTCAGGGGGACTTTATTCAAATTTCCCAAAGGGGGCCTAAAGGGCACCGGGTTGCCCAAAAGTAAAAACTTTGGCAGGAAGGGACGGGGAGGCTGTCGGGCCCCAGACATCCCCCAAAAAATTTCACTGGGGAGGCAATTGAAGCCATTCCATCTTTGGGGTCTCCCTTTTTGCTTACACTAAAATGGATGGGGGGTTTGGGGAAACTTTGGGGTGGCCTTTCCTTTAAAAATCCCCAAAATTTTCTGTTATGGGGGACCACAGCTTAAACCCAAAATTGGGGCTTCCCCCTTTCGCACTCCCCTGTCCCTGACAAATCTATTTGGGGAAGGGGGTTATAAGAGAAATTTTGTTTTTCTCAGAGGCTTCCCCCATGGAAAAATCCTTTTTTATTTCAACCTCCCCGCTCCAAAGGCAGATTGGGTCAAACCCTGGAAGCCATGGGTTTGGGGGCCCAATTGGGTTTTTGCTTTGCGGACATAGTGAATGGGTTGCCCCTGGGGGGCCAGACCCTTCTCGACTTCAATCTAGCTTCAAATTACCCCCTCCTCCTCATTTTTTCCCCATTTGCAAACTTAAAAAACTATTTTGAGGTCGATTGGTGGGTGGAGCAGGGTTTTCTAAACCCCCCCCTCTTTAACCCGGTCGCCGGGGAATCTCTAAACCCGCGGTCTGATCTCACCAATCTACGGGATTTTTATCCTCCTCCCTCCCCTGAAAAAGAGAAATTTAAAAAACAACCAAATTCCCCATATGTCCCCAAAAGGGAAGGGTTTCCTTTGGGGCACAGTTATCCCCAGGAGGAGTGCGGGATTATACGGCAAACAGCCCGGGCCCTTTCCCCTTCCATCCAGAAAAAAAGGGGGAAACAATAAAAATGTTAATGTACGGTATCACACACCTAAATTGCTACATCCCTTTTAAAAACCCCCGGTGCCGAATTTTTGTTGGGGGTGGGGGGAGATCGGGTTTCTGATGTCCCCCAAAAATTTTTGGGCCTGTTAAAATGGGTTTCCCATTTTTTGGGAAAAAAAATTTAATTTAAATAGCTTTTGAGATTTTCCAAACCTGGGTCCCCCTTTCGCCTCAGACCCATCCTTGAAAAATCCCATTTTCCCCCCCTCTTGCCGGCCTTTTTTGGGGGAGAAAGTTTTTTTATAACACACAGCACTAAAAGCCCGATAAACCCCGCATTTTGAAAACAAAATTCCCTTTTCCCCCCAGGGAAACTGTTCCCCGTTTCCTTTTTCAAATTTAGACCCCGATGGAATTCTCACAGCCCTTAAAGTGGACGAATTGGAGTCCTTTGACAAGATAATGGAAAGCCTGGGATTATTTCAGGGTCGCTCAAGACCTCTAGGCCAGCCCCTTGACCGGATGATTAGGTGCTGCGGTGTGTGGTGTTTAATATGGTTACGTTGATCTAGATATCAAAGTTATTGAATGCCTCATGACTGTGTGATTCATGGTTGTTTTCACAATTTCCATTGTATTCGGATACTACATGTTTTGATACATGGTATATGACGCGATATAATTCACATTTGTTACTGTATTCTGCCTTGATATATCTTTAATAACTTTAATAAAAATACAGTTAAAGAAAAAAGAAAAGTTGTGCTAATTTCTATAATACCACGGATGAAAATAAAGTGGCTATATTTAAATTGATTCAAGTGGAAGATATTTGCATTGTTGCGTTATCGCTGCAGTAACTTGGATGATTGCCAAGATGATTGTCTACAAAATGATGACAGTCTCACATTCAAATTTTTAGTGGATGGTGAGATATGGAGCCTGAAAGTCAAAAGTTCAAAAAATTGTTACCCTTTTGCTTGTCAGTGAATGCATGCAATGTGGACATAATGAAGTGTGTTATTCATACAAAATGTGCTGTCCAATGGTAAAAGTAATACTGATATTGATGCTTTATACAAGTTTAGAATCGGGAACATAACAGAGTTGGACAGCCCCTAAAAGAGGTTGTCTGGTTCCTATACAAAATAAATACAAAGCTCCTGGTGATCCTCCCTTACAACACCATTTGTAAGTTACTGATTTACCATATTCCTAATGCATAGTGACTCAGTGGTTAGCTCGGTCCTGAAGTTTTCGTTTTAAAATCTGACCAAGGACATCATCTGCATTTAATTTAGCGTGCTTTGCATTTGTATGTTATCAACTTTCATGGTTCATGCCGTGTTCTCTGCCTTGGACCGTCACTGAGTCCGTGCCTGCCATGTCTCTGCTGGGGCTCCCTGTATTGTCCGCTGTAGACTTGCCTGTCATGTTGCTCCTGCTTCCTGGGGTCCTGTACGTGCACTGCTTCCTGCCCTTTATTGGGTCTGTGTCCTCTTGACCTGTGACCTCTGGCTATAAGATGAACTTCCTCCTTTTGCTCTGGGTCAGTCCATTGTTGTGTTGTACCACTTTCTGAGAGGTTGTCCATCTGAGCTCCTCCCAGCTTCTCAGGTCTGCTATTCTGGACTTAACCCCTGAGATGCCTGGTTCAGTTCCTTTAGTCCATCAGAGCTCCTGACCACCTGTCTTTCGTCTTCTGCTGTCCTTGTACCCGACCAGTACCTGCTGTGTTTCTGCTGTCCTTGGACTCATACGTTTACCTGCTGAATCCTGCCGTTATACCTGTCCAGTACCTGCTGTGTATCCTGCCGTTGCACCTGTTCAGTTTCCTGCTGTATCCTGCTGCATACGTTTTCCTGCTGTACCTGTCTACCATCGCTTCTGTGCCTGGAGTTCCTGTCCTGCACCTCGGCTGTCACCGCAGTTAGCCACGTAAGGGGAAGCGACCTGCGAGTTCCACGCAGCAAAATCCGTCCTGCTTTGTGGCGGGCTCCAGTGAAGCCCGGGGGCCCTTAGACTCCGCTCCCTGGCATGGGTCCCCATCTACCATCTCACCTGCGGTGATCACAGGGGATACACACCCGGATACCAGTGATCCGTGTCTCAGTGTACGTTGTTACCGCCGGATCGTTACATCAACAAGTTTGTATGGATTTCATGCTTTAAAAATATACTGATAGGTTAATTTGGTGGTTAGATTGTAAACCCTAAAGGGGACATGGACCAATGTTATTAATGGCCATCTCTGTACAGCACTGCAGAATATGATGCCACTATGTAATTTGGTAAAATAATAATACCAAACATTAAAATCATAGTGAATGTAGTAGTATTAATTCATACCAACAACATTCAAGTGAAGGAAATGAGAATCTCAGCACTGCTGAACACAGGTCTCTTGCTGCACAACCTTTAGACTCTGATCTCCTATTTACGTCATTTGTAGTACAGTACATCTCGCCCACACAACATTGTTGTTTGGATTTGGGGGGTGGAGAAGAGTCAGGACCAGGTGGTAAAGCACAAGAGGTAATAACAAATACAAAGTAGAAAATTCATAGAAGCGACGTAATAGCATCATCTCACAAGAATTTGTCATTCTAAAAGATTCATGTTTCTTAGGAAAAATATATACTATGGTTAATTTATATCTGACAAGTAAAACACTAATCTCCCATTAGGAAAGACACAGAGATGTTAGTTTGTGTGGGGTATGTATAATTGAAGTTAACATTTTGATAACACTTTAATTGGTGTTAAGGCTGAATCATGGCTTTCTCATTTTATATGGAAGAAAATTAATTTAATTGCTTCTTATTTATGAGTAAGCACACATATATATTCAGTAGCTTACATAGTACAGATAAAGGCTAGGGTTAGAGATTAAAACAATATGGAATAAAAGCATGCACAAAACAAATACACATTGATGGTGATTCATATTGTGTGTTTTAATATAATTATTAAAGTCTGAAAACCTGATTGTTAATTGCAATTTAATTATTCCTGATTAAAAGGAAACATCCATGAAAAAGATTTACTCAATTATGTCTCAAATGCACAGTATCCGTCAAGTTTCACAAATACAGGCAGTCCCCGGGTTACATACAGGTTAGAGACTGTAGGTTCGTTCTTAAGTTGAATTTGTATGTAAGTCGGAACCAATATATTTAGTATATGTATGGTGTATATGTATGGTGTGTATGGTGTGTAATTATAGGCAGGTATATGTCCCCTAGCAGGTATATGTCCCCCATAGCAGCTATAGGCAGGTATATGTCCCCTCATAGGCAGGTATAGGTCCCTCATAGCAGGTATAGGCAGGTATAGGTCCCCATAGCAGGTATATGTCCCCCATAGCAGGTTTAGGCAGGTAAGTCCCCCATAGGCAGGTATATGTCCCCCATAGCAGGTATAGGCAGGTATGTTCCCCATAGGTATGTATATGTCCCCCATAGCAGGTAATAGACAGGTATGTCCCCCGTAGGCAGGTATATGTCCCCCATAGGTAGCTATAGGCAGGTATGTCCCCCATAGGTAGGTATAGGCAGGTATGTCCCCCATAGATAGGTATAGGCAGGAATGTCCCCAAAACAGTTATATGCACATATGTCACCCAAAGATAGGTATAGGCAGGTATGACTCCCATAGATAGCTATAGGCAGGTATGTCCCCCATAGGTAGCTATAGGCAGGTATGTCCCCCATAGGTAGGTATAGGCAGATATGTTCCCCATAGGTAGGTATAGGCAGATATGTTCCCCATAGGTAGCTATAGGCAGGTATGTCCCCCATAGGCAGATATAGGCAGGTATGTCCCCCATAGGTAGCTATAGGCAGGTATGTCCCCCATAGATAGCTATAGGCAGGTATGTCCCCCATAGGAAGATATAGGCAGGTATGACTCCCATAGATAGCTATAGGCAGGTATGTGCCCCATAGGTAGCTATAGGCAGATATGTCCCCCATAGGTAGGTATAGGCAGATATGTCCCCCATAGGTAGGTATAGGCAGATATGTCCCCCATAGGTAGGTATATGCAGATATGTCCCCCATAGGTAGCTATAGGCAGGTATGTCCCCCATAGGCAGATATAGGCAGGTATGTCCCCCATAGATAGATATAGGCAGGTATGTCCCCCATAGGCAGATATACGCAGGTATGTCCCCCATAGATAGATATAGGCAGGGCTTATTAAAAAAAACAAATACAAATACTCACCTAGCTCCCCCGCTGCTCTGAGGCTTACCTCCGACTCCTGGTGTTCTGGCACAGGCCGGTGATGACATGGTGCGCTGCCTGTGCTGGAGCCTCCAGAAGGCCGCATGTCTGCTTGCAGCCTTCTGGAGTTCTATTGCGGAGCAGGGAGCGCTCGCTCTCTGCTCCGCAATAGAGGCTTCGGCTCTATGCGCTCCGGGAGTCAGTGCCCGAATGCCGACGGAGACCAGAGAGACAGCTGCATGCGCTCCTAGGAGTCGCATGCAGCTGCGAAGATCGCTGACAGCGCCCGGGCCACCGCAGCGCCCGGACGCTGTCAGCTGTCCCTGGCTTGCGTCGTTCCGGTCCCCGTTCGTAACTAGGAGCAACTGCAATTGTTCCATGATACTAAGTATCAATACTATGACGTCTATACTATCCATACAGACAGATGCACTGTAAGGACCTGGTTAGAAAGACAAGGAAAGACAGACATGTGATCGCTAGCACTAAGCCCCCTAAAACTGACCCTGCCTACTTGCCAACCCTACCGTAGGTGGTCGGCGACAACTGGTCAACGGTCCCTTCACTAGGCTACTGAAACACAAAACAAGACAAGACAAACACACAGGAAAAGTCAGGAAGATACAAGTCAAACCAGAGACAGCAAAAATAATACAAAAACGGAGGTCAGAGGACAGGCAAAGAGGTCAGCAAACCAAGCAATCTAACCCAATAAGAAATGTAAGCTCAAGCTATAAGAAAATATCGCAAGCAATGTCCAAGAGCACAAGTGGTCTAAATATTGGATGTAAGAGTCCCAGTTCAGGGCGTGATTGCACCAGCCCTCCTACATCCAGAACACACAGACTGGCAGAGATGGGAGGTGAGTGTCAAAGTCGTCTGTTACCACTCAGTGTAAACTATCTGCAGCCTAGCACTAGGGCTAGCAGAAGTAACTAGATGGGTGTGGTGGAGAACCTGTCAATCACCGCATACCAAGTACTGGAATAAGACAGAGTTCAGATTAGCACAAAGAAAACATACTATTCAGGTACAGAATCATGGCCAAAAGCAAAGTCTCAGCCTAACTTTATGACCAGAGAACTGCGCTGAGGCATGGTCATTACATGCCCATAGCAAAGATAACACACCATGGATATTGTGGCACAGAAAGTTATCTTAACTTTTTAAATTATTTTTAATGGCTTGTCTTGTCATCTAGGAACATACAACATTGTACACTAAGATATCCCCATCAAGTTAAACTTTACTGCAGTGCCAAGCAATAGGGTAACAATGTTTTGAACTTTTGACTTTCAGACTATATATCTTACCATCCATTATAGCTTTGGAGGTGAGGCTATCATCATTTCGTAGACAAAATGACTTGCAACTATTTAGCATATGCTTAGCTCTGCAGATTATTGTAATGAACTGCATTGTTACTGTTTTGCTCCTAAAAATCTGCACAATTTTTATTATTTTGTTAGTATTTGGGAAATCTACCTTTGGTTTTCAACACTGCCTAAATTCTTCTGGACTCTCGATCACTTTCAAGCATGTCTTGACCGAAATCAGATCCCAGGTCTCTTCTATACGTTCCCAATGTTGGTGCATACTGGTCGACTCACTTGAGTACAAAGTAATACAGCCTTTTCTTCAACTCTACCCACACATGTTTGATTGATTTGAGGTCTGGAGACTCTGGGGGCCAATCCAGCAACTCTACTTCATTGTCATTGAACCCTTTCTTGACCAATCTTTACCTATGCTTTGGGTCGTTGTCCTGTTATTCTTTTCATACCCATAGTACACGAGTATATGAAGTAACTCATCTTGTAGGATACTCATATATAGCTCAGCATTGAGACACCCATTGATCCTGATCAAGTATCCAACACCTCTGGATGTGAAACAACCCTATATCATCAGGCTTCCTCCACTGACAGCTGACAGTTTTTTTCAATTTCTCGATCCATTAGCCCCTTTTCTCTTGATTCTTTCAGACTCATTTGCACCCATAAGAACCCGGTCTATTGACTTTCATCTCATCACTTTAAATTACACATTTTCAGACTTCTACTGTCCGCTTTTCATACTTTTTTGTAAACACGAGCCAATACTTATGATGATATTGAAGTCGAGGCTTCTTCACTTGTTTTTTGGGTCACCATTCCAGACCTGTGTAATTTGAGTCACGGGCCATCGTGGTACCATAAGGCTGGGCCATCCCCACTGCCGTGTTTTTGGCCAGAATAAAGAGTTTGTGATGAGTCAATTAAACCCCGATATTTACCTGGACGTTCATTTGGGTTTGGGAAGAATGGATGCATTTAAATTTCATATTCTTCCAGCTGTTGGGCCTCAATGATGCGTTTGGCAAAAGGTTGGCCGGGAGCCCGTTTCTTAAACTAAATGCTTTTCTCTTTTCTTGGAAATCTTCTTATGGCTGCCCCTAGATTGACAGGCCCTTTTTTGTTTGGGAATCAACCAAAACAACACATGAGCGATTAGAAAATGTCAGAAGGGGTTTTAATTTGTATATACAAAAGAAAAGATTGCCCCCCACCAGGGGGAAAAACGTAACAAGCTTAATAAAAGAATCTGCAGAATAAGCATTATTATGTCGAAATTATGTTGAAAAAAGCCAAGATATTGTCAAAAATAATGTAGTTCAAGTTCAAAGCGGTGGGATGGTGAGATAGGGAGCGGAAAAGAAAATAGTTTTAAAAAATTGTTGCCCTTTTTCTTGGATTTTACTTCCTTTTCTCTATTTATACCCTGCATTTTGCATCAGACCTGTGTTTAAAGAGGCATTCGTCACTTTTGGGAACACCTCTGTTTTTATTTGCATTTGGAGGTATAATACTAATTACTTTCAAACTTCTGGATCCCAATTCAAAATCTCTCAAAAAAGAGAAAAGTAATTCAGCTCACCTATTTAGATGATGGGTGTTTTAAAAAGGAAAAGCAGGGGAAGCCCGGGGTCATCTTTCCAGTAACATATAAAAAAAGAAGGAGGTGCGCGATCCGAATTAAAATCACTGTGTATCTTCAAAAAAGCTTGTAGTTTATTTAATCCATTTAAAACCCGGAAAATGGAAACAAGTAGTGAAACAAAAGTATCCCCCGCGCGTTTGGGAAACTTTTCCCCTTTTCATGGGACTCTCCCTGTGAATGATTCCTTTTTGTTTGGATTGGTCAGAAACGTACATGGTGAAAATTAAGCATACATTTAAAATTTCATAGAATTAAACGAAGTGAACTGTTTTACCTGTTCACTCAGTCTTCCAATTAGCAGGGCCCTACGTTTAATAATGGAACATGAGATCGTGTTGCTTGTTCAACCCCTGCGGGCTCTGGTGTTCAAAGAGAGATCCCCCGGCCTGGGGATAATTTTTTTTTTCTGTGTCCCCTCCTCTGCCGATTTAGGACAATTTTAAAAACTTGAATCTAAGGGACAGTTTTATTTGATGGTATAAAAAAAATTTTGGCGTGAAGCGGGGATACATTTGTTGCCCTCCCTTTTTTAATCTGTTGATCCCTGGTACCCGTGTTTTAAATTTTTGGTACTGTCCTACATACTGTATTTACAGGGTGCATGTTATTAAATAAATGACATTTTTGGTTTGCAGTTTCAAATGATATTTTAAAATTTTCCCCCGAAAGTGGAATAAATTCCTTGGCATTAATGCATTTTTGAAAGTAATGCAACGTGGTGTCCACGGGAAAAAAATCCTTTCGGGGGGTTAACACATGTTTTGTGCACTTTTTTCTGAATAAAAAAATTTGGGGGAAAAGGAGTTTTCCAAAGTAGGAGCTCGTTTGACACATAACTTATTTTTTGAATGATCTGGGGTTTGTTGTCTTGTCTGTAAAAGAAGGCAAATTCTTTTTGATTTTGTTTATTTTTTATATTGAGTACTGTATTTTGTACAAAACGTTTGTTGTTATTTCCATTGTTCTCACGCTCTTTCTTTTTTTTTCAACAAGTTCCCGCATTATTGAAGTTTTCTTCATGGGATTTTAAGTTTTTTTCCCGAGGTAATTTTTGTTTAAATCTTTCCTGTTTTTTTTTGTTTTCTTAAAAAATTCTTGTGAAAAAGAATTCTTTTTAAAAACCGTAAAAATTAACCTAAGGGGAGTTGTTGATAATGTCAATATGCATAGAGTAGTTTTGAATAAAAACTTTTTGTGTTTTTTTTTGAGGGGGCCAAGTGGCAATTTCCTGAATTTACCACTGTTAAGTCTAAAAATGAAATAATATTTTTATACCAATATGAGGTAAATTTTAAGTTATAATCATTATTGTTCAAATATTGCAAAAATGTTTTGTGATGGATACTTCTCCTCCCCCCCAGGAGGAGATCGTTAAGTTCTCCCATACCCCCTGTGTGGGAGGAAAAAAGGGGAGTCCCAGAAAAAAAAAAATGTTCTTCCCCCAACACATATAAAATTTTTCCAAAATGGTGAGATTTTGCTCCATAGACTTTTTTTGGAGATAGTATTGGGTGTTAAAAGAGAAAAATTATTGGTCAGTAGAAATTACACTCAGATATAAATTTTTTATAGGATCTGAAAATTGCTTTCTTTCTCAAAAAAAACCCAAGGCTGTAATGCATTTTATGGGGGTAGAGGGGGGGAGACCAACACGTCACTGACAACCAAGAAATTGTTGCTCCATGAAATTGAAAATAGATACCAGCTTTTTGTATTCCCATGTATTGGTATTGAAGGACCCAAAGGGGGGCAGTAGAGTCTACCCCTTCCCCCAAAAATTCTGTAGCAGTTACTGCCCCCTAAATATAAATCGGGGGGGGAGGTGGGAAGATTTTCCCCCATGAATTTGGGGAGGGAAAGCAAAAATAGGGGTCACAGGGAACTGTACAAATAATTTATCTGCCCAAATTCTTGTGATTGCACCATATAAATGCTTGTTAATAATCTTCAATTTTTTTTGAACAACTTTTTGGATCCGGGTAGTCGTGAGTTGTTTGTGTATCAGACAAAATTTCTTCATTTAAATTTTTCATATAGACTGGCATTTTTTAAGACAACATCCCCCCCCCTTATCCATGGTTTATCAACCGTTTTGAAATTTGCCGTAACGTTTCAAAGGTTTTTTTTTCATTATGAGATTTTAAAAGTGTCTTTTTTCTCGTTTTTTTAATAATTCTGTAAATCTTTTTCCACATTTCCTGGAATTCATCCAGACCGGTGGTTTGGGACGGGTTGGATAAAAGTTCTATTTTTTGGGGTAAAAATTGGACGGGTTCAGTTTTATATACCCCCGTTTACTTTCAAAGGGTTAGAAAGGTAAAATTACAGGATTCTTCATAACCAGTAAAATTTTCGTATTGAAGGAAGTATTATGGCCGGGTTGTTGTATGTTTTTTTTTTTTTTTCACCCCCCCCCCCCCCCCCCCCCCCCCAAAAAAAATTTTTAAATTGTTTTATCTTAATTTTTCCATTTGAAA
Organism: Phyllomedusa bahiana; assembly: GCA_025379985.1. Lineage (NCBI taxonomy): Eukaryota > Metazoa > Chordata > Amphibia > Anura > Hylidae > Phyllomedusa > Phyllomedusa bahiana. The sequence continues at coordinate 44,022 of JAODAL010011774.1, forward strand.
AATTTTTAAAGGTAAAATCGTGGTTGGTACATTTCCCCAAAGACCTTTTGACAAAGGGAAGTTTTTAGTTTTTGTGATGATGAAACTTTGACAAAAAATTTATTTTGGGGGTTTTTTTTCTGGTTTCTGAGTGGTTCTGGATTTTTCTTCGGTGTTTTGGGCCACCCCTGGTTTCGGTTTTTTTTTTTGTAATTGTTTTTTTGGAAAAGTTTTTTTCCCTTTTATTAAATCCTCTGTTTCGCTTTTGAGCATCCCTAGTGTCTTCTGAAGTTTAGGGATAGTAGTTTTTTCCGATATTGAGATGCAAAGGAAAAACCCTTTTTTTTTCTTTGTAGTGGCGTTCATTGGGGTATGGGTTTTGTTTTTTCAAAAATTTAGTACAGTCTTTTCTCCTTGTGCCCAACTGTATACCACTCCTTTCATAGTATTGTGTCTCTAAGATTTTTTTTTTTTAATTGTGATATTTTAACATTTTTCCAGATTCTTTTTTAATTTTTTTCAAGGTTGGTAAAATTTGGGAGAGCTTTGAAAGTTTCAAGTAAATTCTTCAATGTCAAAATCTCCATATTTGTTTCCCCCCAATAAAGAGCCTTGTGCTTTTATTAATAACTGCATAAGCTTGAAAGAACATTAACTGAGAACATTTTGCCATTTTTTCTCAAAACTTTCACCATATTGTGTAGTGCATTGTTTCTTTAGACGTAATCCTCTAGGAATCATGCACTTATCCAAATCCGTTTGGATTGTTGTCTGCTCCCACCAGAGCTTCAATTCCTTAAATTTCTGTTTCTCCCCTGTGCATGAGCTCCCTTAAATTTGTCCCCCAGTTTGGTTGGGGGTTATCACAGAAAACAATTTATCTGCTTTTTGTCGTCTAGCTGTAACAGCTATTGACTCCGTAGGTTCCTGCATCTTCAATAAGAAAACTACAAGATATTCACCATAAGATCTCAGGATCTTAATTTATTGTGTGCCATTCAAAATACTATGTATCTCCTGCCTGGCAAAAAAGGTCTTTGGGCACCAGGTCTCAGATGTGAGTGCTACTTCTACACTACCTATAGCTGTATTGTGTGCTTCTCCATTGTCTCCTCATTTCTTGTGCATAGAGAGCAATTTCTATTGGCATCTAATGATAAACTCTTATATAGAATCATCATACTTTATGGATTTTATTCATTTACATAAAGAAATTATTCCATCTAACATGTGCAAGTAGTTATTGTAACATTTACCCGGTTTTAATCCGCTTTCTTGTATGTGTGGGTGACTTTTGGGCTCTAAGACGGGCCCCCAAAAAGAAATTTCAGGGCCCCATACAGCTGAAACACCCGGGCCCCCCCCAAAACCCCGCCCCCAGCAACCTGATTTCCCCGCCCAGCAAACCCCATCTCCCCGCCCCCAGCAAAAAAAAAAAGGCCCTTTGGACATAAATGCGCCCATTTTACCCCCATAATTTTAGTGTGCAAAAAAGAAATGTATTGTGTGTACAAAAACAAGTGTGTCAATATTGTTGTCTGTCTCACAATCATAGACCACGGTAAATGCTCCTCCTATCCCCCCCCCCGGCCCCATACAATTCCCCTCCCGTTTTTTCCTTGGGCAAATGTTAAAATTCTATCCAAGGGGTTTCAGCTTGTGTTCCCTTTGTTTCAATTCAAAATCTGTATTTTCCCCATGATACGGCATTAATAACCAAACAAAGCCATTAAGAAACACATGATCCAAAACCCACCAAGTCAGTTTTTAAACTAACCTTAGGTTAATATTAAAAATCATTTATTTTTGTTTCCAAGACTTAACTAATCTGCTGTTTCCCCCATCTTTGCTGAAGATAAGTCCGTCCCCATTTTGGGAATTATGGGGTTTACCAAAAAACATTTAATGTTTTTGCGTCTCCTGTAAACAGATTCGGCCATGGGTGGATTTTAAAATAAGACAGCGTCCGCCTGGTCTTATTTATGTGTCCATTAAATCCGACTCTGGGGAACAGGGGACCGGGAGATTAAAAGTATTCAAACCCATGGATTTTGGGCCCTTTGCTCTCATTTCTTTTAAAGGGGCAATCTTTTGGCACAAGAAAAATTTTATAGTTTTTTAGGAAATAAAATTTTAAAAAAGTTTATTATTAACTTGAAATAGTTTAAAAATTTCCTTTTAAATGTTTCTGTTTGATGGGGAGAGATTATTCTTAAGCAGGGGTGCAAACGTTTAGCCCCCTACAAGAACATTTTAATTGCCCCCACATGTTTTTCCCCAAACCACAACACGCCAGGAAAAAAGGTATCAGACATAAGGCCCATTTCCCAAAAATAATTCAAAAAGACGATTTTAGAACAATAGAAGGTCAGAACCAGCTCAAGTTTAAACCTAACAACCCCGTATAAGAGCCCACCAAAATTCAGCCCACTCAATATCCTCACCCCGCCTATAGACCCCATTTTAAATAACACCAGCAAGGTATAACCTACAAAAGGGGCCCATTGACCAATAGGGTCAGACACCATTTCCAGGTATAACCTACAACACCGCCATATAGAAACCACATAGAGGTCAACCCCAACTCAGGTATAACCTAAACCTATGGGGAAATAAGTAAAACCAATCATTTATTAGCCTTAAAAAACAATAAACCATATCGGGGTGCACAGTCCAGGCACTATTTAACATGAAACCAGCATACCCCAATCATGGGTAAAATACTGAAACCCCAGGGCTCATTTCAACGTTCGATAGTGGAGTTTCTCGAGGCGGTCGTTCTTTTTTCCCTTTTTTTCTACATCCGTTCCACACCCCCATGATGACTTGTCCCGGCCACCACTCATCCCTGCAGAAATTACACACAAATATCTTAGAATGCTCCAATGTTCCATTTTCCAGCATCTCTTTACCTATTCCCACCTCTGTACAAACTACCCAGGGGTGGGAGAGCGGCTACAAGCCGTAACTTAGAGGGCTAGTATCCTAAGGGGTTGGAGGGTGGGAAGAGGCCCCAGGTAACTAGATAGGCCCTATTTAGGTAGGTAGACCCCCGCTTGATAAGTTGGTAGGCCAGCCCCAGGTAGGTTGGTGGGTACCTAGCCATAGGTAAATAGCCCCCAAGTAGATAAGCAATTAGGCAAGTTGATAGGCTCAGTTGGGTTTGGTGGACCCCAGTTAGGTAGGCTGTAGGTGGGTGGTGCCCCCAGTTAGGTAAGCTGTAGGTAGTTAGGGCCCCTTTTTAATAGGCTGCAAGCAGTTAGGGGACCCCCTTTAGTAGTATACAGGCAGTTAGGGCCCCCCTTGAAGTAGTATACAGACAGTTAGGGCTTCCCTTAGATAGTATACAGGCAGTTAGGGTCTCCTTTAGGTAGAATACAGGTAGTTAGGGGCCTCCTTTAGCTATTGTGCAGGTAGAGTCCCCTTTAGTTTGTAGGTAGTCAGGGCCCCCTTTGTGTTTAGGTAAGGTCAGGGCCCCCTTTAGCGTTAGGTAGAGTCAGGGCCCCCTTTAGGGTTAGGTAGAGTCTGGGCCCACTTTACAGTTAGGTAGCCGGGCCCCCTGTAGAGTTATGTAGCAGGGCCCCCTTTGGAGTTTGGTAGCAGGGCCCCCCTAGAGTTTAGTAGCCAGGGCCCCTCCGTAGAGTTAGGTAGCCAGGGCCCCTGTAGAGTTTAGGTAGCCAGGGCCCTTGTAGAGTTTAGGTGGCCAGGGCCCCTGTAGAGTTCAGGTAGCCAGGGCCCCTGTAGAGTTTAGGTAGCCAGGGCCCCTGTAGGGTTTAGGTATCCAGGGCCCCTGTAGGGTTTAGGTTTTCCAGGGCCCCGGTAGGGTTTAGGTAGTCAGGGCCCCTGGAGGGTTTAGGTAGCCAGGGCCCCTGTAGAGTTTAGGTAGCCAGAGCCCCTGTAGGGTTTAGGTAGCCGGGCCCCTATAGGGTTAGGTAGCCGGGCCCCTGTAGGTTTGGGTTTGCCTGGGCCCCTGTAGGGTTTAGGTAAGCCAGGGCCCTTGTTGGGTTTAGGTAGCCAGGGCCCTGTAGGCTTTAGGTAGTCAGGGCCCCTGTAGGGTTTAGGTAGCCAGGGCCCGCTTCCTTATGTATATATAAAAAAATAAAAAAACACCAAAACATCCACTTACCTGGCTCCCGCTCCTGCTGCTCCGATCTCCCTGCCGGTTTCTACCGTCCTGCATAGGCGGCGCGGTGATGTGATGTCACCGCGCCGTCTACGTCAGCAGTAGGGGCCGGCGCCTGGCAGGGTTAAGGCCTAGCGCCTTACACCTGCCAGGAAGATCAGCGGGGGCCCAGCGCTAGTGGCGCTGTGCTCCGCTGACATCGCGCAGCCCCGAGAGCCGGGGACATCAGTCCCCGACTCCCAGGCCGGTCTCCGAGCACTGGGGAAACGCGGGGCCCCGGGGCGTGCAGAGACCGGATGCGCGGAAGCCCCGATGAGCGAGGCACTTGGGCCAGTCCAGCCTGGTTCGGCGGCTGCGCCCCCGGGGCCCCGCTATATCTTGAGGAATAAGGGGAACCCGTTTGCAGGGGGCCCCCCTTATTCCACCAGGCCCCATACAGGAGTACTGGTTGTACCCCTGTCTAGGGCCCTCTCTAAGATATAGGGCCCAATGTAACTATTACACCTGCAATCTCTATATCTACAGCAAAAACTTTATGTAGCATTTGGCATGGGGGATAATGACATCTATTCTTCATTCAACACAGAATAAATTGCTATGGATATTGTAGCATGCTTAAAATGCTCTTTTTTGAGACAGGGCACTTTTAAAAACAAAAATAAATTTAAGATCTATAAGCTGTTCATTAGCAGTTGAGAATCGGTGCTATGGATATCTCCACAGTCTCTGGAAAAAGATTTGCTTACATTGGTTTAAAATTGAGGACTCCGTCAGTAAACTGCTCCATTAATACCTCCTAAGTGTCCCAAGAGGGGCAGTCCCTTTTTGGACCCAAATCCTTCAGTCCTTCTTTACCTCTAAATTATCCCTATTTTTGACCTCATGTTGCAGCTGGTGCCTGCAGTCATTGACACACCCATGTACCTCTTTGCCCCGCTGTATTGCGTCTTGCTCTCCCAGGCTGCTGGATTTCTGCTTTAGTAGTGTTCTCTCTGGGGCCTGTCAATGTTCTGGGACCTGATCCTGAGCTTAGTGTGGCTCTTCACTAAAACTGACTGGATCCGACAGCTGCTGGTCACAGATCTTATATACGAATTTTCATTTAAGAATTCCAGACAGAAAAAAGAAAGTGCATCATTTATTGATTGCCTACACTGCCTTTCCTGTTGGGAAAAAGACTAGTGATTGCTCAAATGAATTTTCCTGCTATCTCATCAAAAATTTGGATCAGGCCCAAACAGGTCTTATTCGAATCCCCAAATGCAACAAATTAGTAGGTATGCATTATTACTACTTCAGATTGCCACTAGGCTAATCAGTGGACACTTACTTTCAGGAGCCTGAGATCACGTGATCGGTGGGTGTGGGTTTTCTGTAGGATCTGCAGTGCTCCCCTTCAGGGGGGGTAATATATAAGCCCAAGGTAACAGGGAAATTAGCAATAAAAATGTAATATTAAAACATCCCCTAAAAAGTTTATATGAAAAATAAATACATTTTATAAAGGTAAATCTCAAGAAAAACGCACTGAAGCTATTGGTCATGGTATGGGGACTACAGCTGCCATAAAGGTTGTCAGATTTTTATTAATAAACTGGTTACCAAAAACCCCTAATTGAACAGGGTAAGCCTAATCTTGCTCCATACTCACTGTACATATACTTCATGTGCCACATGTTAAGAGGTTTATTACAGAACAATAACTCAAGGTCTCATCTCTAATGGAGTTTTATTCTTTATGGGGATCCCTTTACATACAAGTTCATTACACTGTATAAAAAGCAAACATTTACTTTTCCATTTTTTCCCTTCCACAGATGCAGACTTATTTATAGCTGCTGGCTTCTATTTGTTTCCGCACTCTTTCAGGTGAATGTGGTTTAATACATTTCAACACATTTCCATAATATTTTCCTTCTTCTTTAGAAAATTTATGCCTTCTTAATCGAGAGGATTGCAGAAACAAAATTTTAGGAGGGGTTATATGAAAACCATGCAGTGTTGAATGAATGGGAAAGTCAAGTACGGAAAAAACACTATCACAATTTCCTCTGAAGGAGTGGTAAGAATATAGACATTTAGAACAGAAACTTAGTTATATTTAGTTTGTAACATTCAAAAGTTGCAAATTTATGCACAACCCTCTTTTGCACAAAATAAGGGTTTTTGTCATATTTATGCCACTATTGACTTGAGGTGAGGCTTAGTGGGAGAAGACATAACCTCTGGTCATCCAAGATATTTGCTACAATTTATGCCATAAATTGGAATAAATTGTAGCAGAAATCTACCCCCGATTGCGCCCCCAAAGTAAATTAATGTTGTGGTACACTGACAAAAAAGAAGCAGCAACCATATTAATAGGTCTACTCCTCTTTATATATTTGGTGCAACTTGATCCGCCTTTTTAAAATTTAAAACCAAACATATGAGACGCAAATTAATTTGCCCACTGTCTCCTGGTAACCAAATATTTGCCCAAAATTAAATCTTCAGATTTCTACATCTGCACTGGGGTGCCCATAAAATAGAAGACAACTTTTAGGGGTAAGTTCATATTGGGCTAATTTGGATGCTGGTTCGGATGCAAATTTTAAAAACTAAAAAAAGAAATGATGTCAATTGTTAAGGCAGATTTAGTGCTGAAATTTTCAAATGCTTAATCCTCATACAATATATGAAAGTTTACATCTGTCTCTAAATTTAGCATCATATCGACTTCTACAATTGAACATCCTTATCTAAAATCCTATCCAAATGAGCGTGGATTTTACGTGTGGATTCTGCTCTGCATCAGTGCTGAAATTTTCAGTGCTGCAAATCAGTCGTGTGAACATTCCCTTAAAATTTGCTGGCAAAGCCATAAACAACTTAGGCACCAATTACATAAAAGAAATGAAGCCCACTACTCCTCTATGTCTGCTCAGATTAAGAGGCATAAATAAACTGTTCATGTCCAAGAACAACCACAAGATATGTTCAATCAGGATTATCCACTGTGGATTTTCTGCAGCAAATAATACAATCAGGAGAGTTCTTGCTGTAAAACTTCAACCAAAAATGTACACAGATTCATATGGATTTATAGTGGATTTTACCACAGATATTTCCTTATTGACTCCAATGGGAGAAGGCAAAATTCATACTAAAAAACTGCAGATGAAATTGGGCTGCAGATCAAATTAAAATTTGTTGGATTTAATGCAGAGCAGAATCCACATGTAAAATCCACGCTCATTTGGATAGGATTTTAGATAAGGATGTTCAATTGTAGAAGTCGATATGATGCTGAATTTAGAGACAGATGTAAGCTTTCATATACTGTGTGAGGATTCAGCGCTGAAATTCAGTACTAAATCTGCCTTAACAATTGACATCACTTCTTTTTTTTAGTGTTGAATTTGCATCCGAATCAGCATCCAAATCAGCCATGTGAACTTACTCTAAAGTTGTCTTCTATTTTATGGGCAGCCAGTGCAGATATAGAAGTATGAAGATTTAATATTGGCAGATATTTAGTTACAAGGAGACGTCAGCATCCACAGCACCTAGAATGCAGTATTCCCTACAAATACAGAAAGGTAAAATCCTTGAAAGAATCCACCAGTTCACTTTGCTGCTGGCAAAAAACACACTCGCCTTTGAGTCCTAAGACTCTTCCTTGATGTGAGAAAAGTACATAGCAGATGTTTGTTGTTGTCCAACACAAAATTATTAAAAGAGAGGCTTCTTATAATGTTCTTCACTAATATATAATTCAATTTTAGGGATATCAACTTGTGAGAGGTGGCCCCATGTGAGCCTAGAGTCACACGAGGAAGCTAACCTATGTTGACTGTATATATAAATGCCTTGTAGAAATCGGACCAAGTATCAGCTTGTGGCTACATTTTGTCTGTTCTCGGCCCGATATCCTGTAGTCTGAAGGTAATAATAGCATAGAGCACCATGTTGTTCTGTTCCACAAATAAAGTGTTTACAGTCGTTACCAGACCAAACAGTCACAAGCTGATTATGTTTGTTCTGTTCCAGCCTTTAGCTATGCAGCAGCTATGCCCTGTTAATTGTGTGAATACTTTCTAGCAGGTATATTCCTGATGTATGGCTTGTTATATAATCTTGTTGTACTGTGTTTGCCTGTAAAAAATAAATGTGCTGTTTTCGTCAAAGAAAAGTAGAGCACTTGTCAGCACTTCCCGTTTCCTTCTTATGAGCTTGCAGCTGTGAAAGACAGGCATGGTTGAATGAAAAAAAGGTAAGGTAAATTTATCATAATCCAAACCCAATGGAAATCTAAGGCTATGTCTACACTGCATAGCAGTACGCTCCATATACTAGAATAGAAAAAACTACTTGTAGTCTCCACAGGTCGTTTTTTCTCCAATTGTCTTTCGGTGCCGGCGTATTATACAACATTTTAGTTTTCTCTGTGTCTTTCCATGCAATTCAATTGTATAGGTGACTTCCAAAAAAATGAGAATCGGCTGTGGGTTTTGCGCAAAATGTGACAAAAACCACGGTCCTGCATCGGAAAAAAAATGGCTGATTTTTTGTCCTATGGAGCCTAAGCCTTACTTATCAGGTTCATAGAGGGAATAATAACTGGCAACTATTATTGCCTACAGGACAGCCATCAGGGCAATTCTGGCAGTACTCTTGTAAGGGGTCGCATTGATATGGTGCACGATAGAAACTGGAAATGGGTGAGTGGGCCCAGATGCTTAAGCTGTATGTAAATCTGATTGCCTGCAGTATATATATCCGAGTACTACATCAGTGCAGTTTCAGATATGATGCCTGATAACAATACCAGACACCATGCTTCTAAAAACAGGCAGAACCAGCTTTAGTGCATTCACATCACCGCCCACCACACATCTCAGGGCATCCAGTTTTATCTCATATCATAGCAATCATGTACAGACATGGACAGGGGAGCAAGGCAAACCACCATTGTTCCCCTGGGCTTGGTGGGTTCCTGGATATGGCAGGCCTGGGGCTGCTTTTTAAAAAGAAAGGTGGAAATATAAGCAGAAACATGAGTCCTGTGCAGTATGTGCAGTCATGTAGATGGACCCCAAGAATCAGCTCCATTGGTGGGCCCCAAGAATTAACTCCACTGTTGGGCACCCCAGTCTGACTGACCATGTATGCCTAATAAATAAACAAGAAATGCTTTTGATACTAGTGTACATAGTTGTAGGCCAAACCTATTGGGAAATTTGTGAGGGTTGTCAAACTGTTCATTTGGAAGCCAATTTATGATAGCGTTATACAGTATAACTCAACTCATTATGTATTGTATTCTGTGATAGTATTAAAAATGCATGGCTGGCACCTTTGGGTGTAGGCAACTTGTCAAGAGTGAACAGAAAGCTCAATAAAATGGGGTGTGCATGGAGTAAAAGAATGAATAAGTAATCTCTTCATCTGCTGCTATGTGGTCTTTGGGCAAGCAGCAAATGGCATTGGTTTCTTGCTCATATTCTGAATTCATGGAAAAACTGTTTATGACTCTGGGTCTGTATAAAATATAATACAAAAAATATTTCTTGTACAAGACATTATGTTTCTGTCAGCCAAAAATATAGCTGTACTTGCATCATTGAGAGCTCCAGCAGTAAACTGCATGCTTCCTTTGTTTCAATTTATTAGAAGGCTTCACTGTATACCATAAAATAAACTGTTGGAGAAGCATGTGTTTCCTGCCGTAGTACATAAAATGAGCAACCCTGGCATTTACACTGGATGACTGTACTGAAGTAATTAAAACACAGATGCAGCTCATTTCTTTCCCAAGTGTTTTTTGATTGGCAGATACAGTATGATCAAGAGCGCTATACTCTGAGCACTTTATCACTGCCATCTGCCTAATGTTCACATGCATTGGCCAGTCTCGGAGGAGTTGTGCAATTATTACATGAAATGATGATAATGTTCTACATTAAAAAAATTACTTTCCACCATTGTTATTAAATGTTTTACAGTGGGTGGATTCCGGAGCGTTTCGCTCTTGAAAAACACAAAAGCCGAACAGAAATTCCTTTTAGATGTATTCGTTTAATGTGCTCCAATTCTCATGCTCAGATGGCTAGGTTTATTAGCTTGGATGAATCAAGGTTAACTCTGGAATCATTTGCAGTTCATTTACACATGAAAGGACTAGGATTATAGACTGTAATTAGCGTCCCTGGTTGTTAAGCTTTATAGATAGGCAAATTAGATTTTTTTTATGTAAATTTGGAAAGTTTTGAAACTTCAAGTCCTAAAAAGTAAAATAACAAAATGCAGAGGATTTTTGTTTTTTAGTTCACAGCAGTGACAAAGCTAAAATTGTTGTTGTCCTTTTTAAAAGACCACACCCCTAATTTTCAGACCACGCCTCTTTTCTAAAGGGCCCTCCTTGCACCTATAAATCAAAATTGCCAGTTATATGAGCCACACAGAGGTCACTTTTCTTTCAAATTTGATACAATACAAAATTTGTGCCCAGGTCTTTACGCATGCAGCAATGCCAACTATGGACCACATGTATGAAAACTGTCTAGGTCTAAAACTCACTTTGTTGCCCATAGCAACTATTCAGAGCGCCCCTCTCATTTCAAATAGGGGCCTGTAAAATGAGAGGGGCCCGCTCTGATATTTTGTTTATGGGCAACAAAGTGAGTTTTAGACCTAGACAGTTTTCATACATGTGGTTTTATTTTGTTGTTTTGAAGGGATTAATAAGCATTTAAAATGAGGCATGTATTTTTTTTTTTTACTTTTTCACATTTTTTAGGAGTCACAATATGGGACTGGTCTGAGCAACCACTTGATCATGCCCGTAATTACACTGCAGTAAAATTGTAGTAGACAGCCTGTCATACTGCGGCATGTAAGGGATTTGACAGAAGGAGGGGAAATATATAATATTTTATAATATATATATATTATATATTATATATATATATATATATATATATTAAAATAAAATTTTTATATATATATATATATTTTTTTACACACACACAATTATAAGTAGCAGCATACCATACTAGGTATTCTTAAAGACTTAGGGCAACATGTATGATCTATTCTAGGCGGCATAGTGGCCAGTTTTATTAAGGTAGTATAAACTGTGCCAGAATGTATGAACTGTTTTTTACTGCAGGTCATACATACAGGTGCAGTCTAGAGCCAATAAGACAAGTCCCGGCTAGGCACCACCTTTAACCTGGTCTAGCTGTTTTTAACTGTTATGCGCCTAGATTTGGCATCAAAGAACAAAAGTGCCAAATTCTTGAATGGGTGGACACCCCCCAGAACACCCCAAATCTTTGCGTTTTAAAAAAGTGTCTTTGTCGCTTACAAAGGGATTTATCGAACCAAAGTTTCAAAAGGGGGACCTGTTCTACATTCTTTTTGGCTCAAAATGCACCAAAAAATGGTGCAGCCCATTCATAAAAGTGTCAAAAGTCTTTTATGTGTTTTAGACGTTTTAGAGACTTCTATGCTTGTCTGATTTCATGGGAAAGCACAGGGCTTCGCATGTGGAAAAAAATTACCCAAAATGGGGGCGTGTTATGGCATAAATTTCCCAAACTTAAAAAATGTTGAAGATTTGACAGTTTAGCCTGCACCAATTTAAGAACATATGATAAAAGTGGGCATTGTAAACTGTCTGGTCTAACTTAAAAAATGATAGACACTATTGATAAATCTGACCATATTTGTTTTGCTTGAATAAAATCTATTTTATTTTGGAATATGGTGGTTTGAAGGATCTATCACTGATTGTACTTATGAGAAAAGGAACTTTAATTAACACCTTGATTTACCTGTGGTGGAATTATTATACCTGTTACAATAGTGTTGACTTGCACTTTCAGCATTTGTGTCTAACCCTTCGATATCCCATAAGTGTCTACTGGTAAACTCTTTTTAAACTTATTTAAAATTGAGTATGTTTGATGATGCAGGGGGTTTGTTTCCCAAAACAAACCCTTTTTTAATTTAGGTCATTCAACAGATGTTCAAAAAAAAAAAGAGTCAGAAGACATTTCCAGAGTACCCCCTCATTTTTATAAACCTTCCTAATCATTTCCCTTGGTTTGAGTAAAAACATGTAACTTTTTCCACATGGAAAAGGGAAAAATTTCCATTTTTGATTAAGTTTTGAACTTTCATAGTAACATAGAGTTACCACAGGACATCAAACCCGGTGCTGGGAGTTCAGGTGTATTTTGTCATTTGAAGACCTAAAAAAAATCAATTTCCTCCTTAAAGGGAGTACGTTTCCCCTTACTTCGGCTGAGTCACAGCTTCAGTTCCAGCTCTGTGAATGCGGGGCGTTTTTCCCCCTCCCGTGGTGACATCACCCCCCCTTCACTGCGGGCCTGGACTCCCCCCCCCCCCCTCGAGTACAACACTGTGTCCCCCCTTCAGTCTTATTTTATAAGAGTGTTACATCCACGGGGCCATTCAATCAAATTGAGCACTGTTTCCCCTTCACGCGGGAGATGTTTTTAAGTTTTTTAAAAAAAAACCCGTCTGCGTGTTGCAGGAGGTTAGGACGGGGACAAAAACTGTCATGTTTTCTCTTGAAACAATCTGTGAAGTCTGTTTTGTAGGGTGGAGACAGAAAAAATGCTAGGGCCCCTAACTCTGAGTCTTCGTACGCCCGTAAATTGCCCAGGGTGTACAAATGAAAATGACCCTTCAGCTAGTGAAATGCAAGGGAGGAGGGATTAGCCCCCACACTGGAAACAGTGTAAATAAAAAAAACAAGTAAGGGAAAGTGGAAAAAGGCAGCTTTGAAATGACACCAATTGCAAAGTTCTTGTTTCACCTGTCCCTTTTTTCTGAAGCCTTTTAATGAAACAATAACCCCCCTCAGTAGGATAAAATCAATACTCTGGGGCCTCATTTAAAAAACCATCTAATTGTAAAATGCCGTTAAACCAAAAAACTAGCTTTTTGGGCGGGTCGTGGTTTGGGCTGTTAATGTTTTCTTTAAATAAATTTTTTTCGTGTTTTTTTTAATACTTTATTCTATTCTGTGCCTCCCATAAGGTAGAATGAAGACCTTTGGTGGGCAGTTTTACATACTTTTTTTTCTTATTTCCTCTGCAACTGATGCTGATATATAAGCCCCCTTTAGGCTAGGTCTACACAGCATAAGACAAAAAACTCGTCCAAAACCTAAAAACGTTTTTTTGTCCAAAGCAGCTGTGTTTCCAACTAGTTTTTTGGGTGGTTTTGAGTTTTTGGTGTGTTTTTGGGCAGTTTTTAATGTTGAAAAAAATTATATACTTTAATAAACCGGGAAAAAAAGAAAAAAAAGTGTGCGGGGGAGACATAGCCTTAGGTATGTCCAACAGTATAAAAAAAAACTCGCTCAAAATACTTTTATTCACCGCCCTAGACTTTAGGAAAAAAAAACCCCTTTAGTTACACGGGTCGTTTTTTTTCCAATCTTTTCCTGCCCCGGGCGGTTTAAGGAAAAATTTGAAAAAAAACCGTGGTGCCGGGGCATTTTCCTTCATTTCCCGTACTTTCAATTGTAGGGGACTGATGGGAAAAAGCAAAAACGACCGCGTTTTTTTGGGCAAAACATGTCAACCGTGGTGGCATGGACAAAAAGGGTTGACCATTGGACGTTTTTTGTCGGCTGTTGGCCTTACAGTGGAAATACACAGGTCTACACCTGTGGAATGCATGAGAAAGTGAAAAATAAAACCAGTGAGGCCCCACCTCACTGATTTAAATTGTGCCACACACAGAAAGAGAGGGTAAGCCCCGATTCCTGTCCTTCCGGCTCCTTGGAAGTAAGTTTTAAAGGGAACCTGCACAAGGTTATGCCCCTTGCTGAGGACCAAAAGCTAGTGTCAGACATGCTTTTTTCCAGCCTGTGTCCCTTATTCTGTAAAATGCTGCTTTTTTGAGCATTTAATCTCAAATCTTATTCATGAGCAGGGGTTGAGCCCGCCCACCAAAGCTAGCCCCGCCCACGAAAGTTTTCACAGTTTCTACCTATTAAAAGAAATAGCAAACGATGTCTGATACTAGCTTGTCTGTCCTCAACAAGGGGGGCAAAACCTAGGGGAAAAGGGTTTCCCTTTAAGTCCATACAGTTACTCCACAAGAGCCATTACTATGGACAGGAATGTGGGCTATACCACATACTACATAGGTGCCAATTGCATTGGTATATAAGAGGTATAAGAGCAACATTTTTAATACATGTGTATTAGAAGAGAAAATGTTTTCCTATTTTACAAAATAATAAAAACAATAAAAAGTGGACAACCCTTTTAAGGTTGAATTGCAGTACTAACATTGGCTATCTCTTGCATGATCTTTGTACACCTAGGACTGTAACAACGACAAGAGGAAAGAAGGATTCACCATCATCACATTTTTATTATTATTATTATTATTTTTTTAAAAGCGCCATGATTCCAGGGGACTTAAATTCGAGGGGAGAGAGGACATGCATAACAAATTTTCAAACAGGTTTTCAATGATAATGAAAGAATGACTTACAACGGTCAGAGGGAGAGAGGGCCTGCCTGTGGGGGGTTACAATTCAACGGGATGGGGGTTTTTTACTGTAAAGCAGTGGACTAGGAATTCACTGCCACCCAAGGGAGGCTTTAATGGTGGATTAATTACCAAATTCAAGAGGGGTTTTTTTTTTCCTTTCTTGAAAAATATAATATCACAGGTTCTGGATAATAAATTGTGGAGACAGGAAGTTGATCCAAAGATTTATTCTAATTGCCATATTTTTCCCCTTTTTGGGGGGGAATTGAATGCTCAAAAAGGGGTTTTTGCCTTTTTCCCCCGGATCAAAAACGTATGTTATGGGTGGATGTGATTGCATGTGTCATTTCCCAAACCCTTTTCTAATGTACAGTCGTGGTGCCCTTTCAGAAGAAAAACAATAAATTCCATCCTACATTCTAAATCCCGTGACATCTAAAAATGTGCTGGTCCCTTAGGATTTACTATTCACAGCTGTTCTGTTTGATCCCTACACGACAGATGGAAGGCAATATCTCAAATGTAGGGATGCTATTTTCTTCAGCAAATGCCAAGAAGCATTGAAGAAAAGTTATCCATATCCGCCAGTCATGACGTCCAATAGCAGCCGATCAGAAGTGGAATATCTGAAGAGGAAGAGGATGGATGGTCTACAGTGCCCGTGGAATTACCTGCAAATTCTCAGTTGGACTTTATACATATTCTTGGGTATCACAGCTTTTGGCTTTATTATTCCCCTCCTATCTTGTTCGGGGAGATCTGCAAGCTACGTCATTCTAGGCATCTTGTTCTTTTCACACTTTGCTTTTTATATCCTTACAATTTCTATAGATGCTTCCAGTGTAGATCCAAATGTGCTTGTCAGTTTAATGATGGAAAAAAAAACCAAAGCAATGCGGATGCACTGCCACCTAATACCTGTGACGTTTTATAAAGAGAAGACTAGATTTTGCTTTGTTTGTGGAAAAGATGTTTTCAACTTCGACCACCATTCCAAGATTTTGAATACTTGTGTAGGGGGAAGAAATTTTTGGTTTTACATGAATTGCATTCTGACAGCTTTCGTAGGCACGTTTTGCCTGGCCATTATATCTCTGTATGTATTCCACACAAACTACAATATGCCATGGGTGAAGGTAGACCTGACTAACAGCTGGCTTCTCATTCCCGGAAAAAGCACCACTGAAGTAAAGACTCTTGTGATTCTTTTAATATCCTGTTTTGTTGGTGTCCTTAGTCTCCTAATAGCAGTTGTGTTAGCAGCTCGTATAAGTTTCCATCTTTATGTGCTGGCTCGCGAACTATCTACTCATTTTGGGAGCAAAGACCTTGAAGCAGTCCATTTCTCAATGGCATCAGTGACTGGAAAAAGCCAACTATTTTTCTGTGATACTGCAATTCAGACTTTTATAGAAGTCAACAACTCAACAACTCAAACGTATGCAAAAAAAAAAATTGTAAGGGAAACAGGATCTCAAACAGAAAAAGAGACAAGATCCCCATTCTCCAGGATAAGAAATCTAATACTGTGGCAAAAACCCTTAAACTCCAAGGAAACCCCGATGACTGTTGAAGGTAAAAACCACGGGGAAGACAATACCAAGTTGTTTTCTGCAGAAAATTAAAGAGAAAATAGATTTCAAATAAAAACTTTTGAAAACTTAAAAAAAGGGTTTGCTTTGGGTTTTTTTTCTACATATTATTCAGGTTGTATTTTGAATTTAGCATTTTCTGTAAATTACATGGTGTGTGGTAGAATAGGGGGCATACCCCATGGGGGTACTATTCACTCAAGGGCCCTGGTGCAAAACATTTCTTCTACCGGTCTTATACATATGTTAGGCCAATCCAAACAAGGCGGCTGCTTAAACCTCAGGGGTTTGAAGAGTAGTGCATGAGCATCAACCTCTATTGTAAGTGTATTTATTGCTGCAAGTTCATTTACATTTACCAATAGCACCAATGATAAGCATAACTTTTTCAGAGAAGGAAATTGGGTTTTTATTAAATTTTTTCTTTGCACTTTCATTTTTCCAGTTAAAAAGCCCAAAAAACACAATGGTAATTGGCCATGAAAAAAGGCATTTTTGGGTATTTTGTAACAAAGTTTAGCCTGCCATGTCCCCTTTATGGGACCCCCGGGGAGCTGAGACACAAGCAAGCAGGGATGAACGAGGACCAGTCGCAGAAGGACCAGCTCTCCACTTTTTCCCCGGAACCCGAGACATGGTGCCACCCCAGGGAAACAGGTACATTTGGATTTTAACCCCCCAACCCAACCCTCCCCATCACTCAGACAACAAATCACAGGGGGGTTTTTCAATTTTTTGGGCAGCTTTAAATCAAAGCCCCATCCAATTTTCCCAGGCCCCCAATGGCGGTTTGAGTGCCCAAACCCAAAAACAAAAAAGGTTCTTGGGGAAAAAAGTTTAACCCAAACCCCCTGCTTTAAAAAATTTTTTTTTATAAAATGTAAATTTTGTTTCCATGTTTTTTCCATCCAGGGTTTTGGTAAGTTAAGGGTTTTAACAACTTTGTCATATAGCAGGAACCACTGTGATACATTTGGTAAATTTTTAGACTGTCTAGCCTCAGTTTACAAATTATTAGTCAGTTTTAGTAAATCTTTTCCCAGAATATTAGACCCTTTTTAAAAATTGGTTTTTTGAAATTTTTAAGCTATTGATATATAGGGGTTTTAAAAATTGGGGGAGGGGAAGCTTAGGGTCTGTAATTTATAAAGGGGTTTTAAGAAAGAGGGAGGGGAAGCTGGCTGTGATAAAAGGTTTTTTATGATTTGAGGGAAGAGGAGCTGAGCCCCTGTGAATTTTTTAGGTTTATATGTTGGGGAGAGAACGAGCTCTGTGATCTATAGGGTTATAAGATAAGGGGGGAGAGAACCGGCCCCTGTGTATATAGGGTTTTATGAAAGAGGGAAAAGGAGGGTGACTCTATTATAAATAAAGGTTATATGAAAAGAGGGAGAGAAGCGAGCTTTGTGGGTATATAAAGGGGTTTTAGATAGAGGGAGAGAAGCTGAGCTTGGTGATTATATATAGGTAATATGATAGAGGGAGAGAAGCTGAGCTCTGTGAAAATATGGGGTTTTAAAAATAAAATAGGGGAAAGAAGCAAAGGCTCTAGGGGATATATACATTATATTTATGAGGGGAAAAGCTGAGCTCTTTTGATATATGGGGTTTAGGGTTTAGAGGGGGAGAAGCTGAGTTCGTGATATATAGGGTTTTTATGATGAGGGAGAAGCTAAGCAAAGTGTTATATGGGGGAAAAATGAAGAAGGGAGAGGAAAGTGAGCTCTGTGATATTTAGGGTTATATGATAGAGGAGGGAACTGAGCTCTGTTATATGGGGTTATATGTTTAAAAAGGAGAGAAGTTTGGGCTCTGTGATATAAAGGTTATAGGGAATAGAAGGGGAAACTGGGCCCCTGTGATATATAGGGTTATATGATAGAGAAAAAGAAGCGGGAGTCTGTGTATATAGGGGTTATATGATAGGGGGAAGGGGGGACTGGCACTGTGAAAAATGGGGTTTATTTTGATAGAGGGAAGAATAAAGCTCGTGATATATAGGTTAATATAGAAGAGAAGGGGGCCCTCTGTAAATTTTTGGGGTTTTTATATAAATAGAAAAAGAAAAAGCTGGGGCTCGTGATATATAGGGTTTTATGATAGAGGGAGAGAAAGCTGAGCTCTGGGGATTTTAAAAGGTTTAATATGATAGAAGAGAAGCGGGGCTCTGTGAAAAAAGGGGTTAAATATGATAGGAAAAGAAAGGAAGCGAGCTCTTTGATAAAATGGGTTTTTTTAAAAAAATTTTTGATCAAATCTCTGATTAAAAGCAGAGATAATCTGTAACAGTAAAACTGAAAGTTCTGCTGACCCCGCCCCTTTCGGGGATTCCCTTTTGCTCTTTACACACACGATGAAAGGGAGAGCGGGAAATCCTTGTATGTGATATATAACAGATTCCACAGAACACAAGAATGTAATTGATTATAGTTTGTACAATTGTTATATTAATGTATAGTATAGAGTTACAAAGATAGGTTACACAGCATAATATCCATACATGGATTTACAAAATCAAAGATATAAGGCCGGGAAAAGGGGTTTGAAAGGGAAAAAAAAACCCCTTAACTTTTAAAAATAGGGACATAATAGATTTAAAAAAGGGAAAAAAAGGTGATGGTAAGAAAGGGAGGAAGGGGAAAACGGGGAGAAAAAGGAGGGAAAAAAAAAAAGAGGGGGAAAGGAACCAAAAAAGTCCCCGGGACCAGAGGCCCTTACCAAGGGAAGGCCATTAAATTTGGGTTTCCCAGGGAATTTTTTTAGGGGGGTTTTTTGTTGGGATGCTGGTAAATATAGTGGGAGGCTATGGAACAACAGGACATAAGTAAGGGACAAGCACAGACAAGAGGTAAGGGAAGGAAAAAGTGAGGGCTTATCAATATAGGGCCATTGTAGGTAGCTAAGGGTAAAAAGATTTAAAACAAAAAAAATAAGATCGGTTTAAAGCAAAAGTCAAAAAAGGCTTATGAGCGTAACCAGGGCCTTTTGTAGGTGTTTTATTTGGGGGTCGGGCCCCGAAAAAAAAACCCCCTGTGCCCCCGGTTCCTGGGTCCAGGCCTCTGCTCTGGGCAGAAGCTGAGTCTGTGATATTATAGGGTTATATGATAGAGGAGAGGAGCTTACCAACCAACTCTTCATTCTGAAACGGCACTTTGAGGGCCTGTTCCCAAGATAGGGTAAAGTCCCAAAGATGGGGCCTGAACCTATCAGACTTTGATGGCATATACTATTGATTTGCACTCAAAGTCTATGGTGGGAACACCCATTTTACGGGGTTTTATCAGCATGCTGCAGACTCACACATCCTGATCAGCCTGTGAATGATTTTTCAGCAGTGATTGCCATCTCACCTCTGCTGTGCCTAGTGACATGAGTGCAGGAGCAGGGGCGTAAGCAGGGGCGTCGCTAGACTGTATTATTCGGGGCTCGGGCCCCGAATATAAAAACCCCTGTGCCCAGAAGAGTCCTCCGGGCTCCAGGCCTACTGCGTGGGCCTCCTGCAGCACCGACTGTCCTGCCAGCTACATGTGCGTCCGCTGGACGCACACCACTGCTGAGGGGCTTTCTGCGGGGAAGAGAACGAGCGCTCCCTTGCCACGCAGACAGTGTCGGACCCGCAGGTCCTACACAGCGGAAGGCTGCCGGCTCCTTCACAGCGCTGAGGACCCGCCGCCACGGCCCCGTGCGCATCAGCCGGCAGCCTGCCTGTCCTCGGGCGCCACAGCGCATCATAGGGACCCGTGCGCCCAGAGGAAGCTGCGGAGGAGCGCGGACTGAAGAGGGACAGACGCGCGCTCGCCGAGGGGGAGTTAAGGTGAGTATAATGTTGTTATTTTTATAGCGTTTACCTGCATCATGCCCATATATACTGCCTGTTGCCCCTATAATGCCTGCCTGTGGCCCCCTATCGCTGACTGTGGGCCCCCATATCCATGCCTGTGGCCCCCATATCTCTGCCTGTGGCCCCCATTAATTACTGCCTGTGCCCCCTATATTGCTGCCTGTGGCCCCAATATCCCTGCCTGTGCCCTTATAATGCCATGCCTGTGGCCCCAATTTCCTGCTGTGCCCCTTTATGCCTGAACTGTGGCCCCAATATCCATGCCTGTGCCCTATAATGACTGCCTGTTGGCCCCCATTTCCCTGCCTGACATGTGCCCTATTATGCCTGTCTGTGGCCCACCTATATACTGCCTGTGCCCCCTATAATGCCTGACTGTGGCACCATATGCTGCCTGTGCCCTTTTTATACTGCCTGTCGGCCCCTTATACTGCCGTGGTGGTGACCCACATTATACTGCATGTGACCCCGCGTTTACTGCCTGTGCCAATATCCCTGACTGTGGGCCCCATATCCTGCTTTGTGGCCCCCGTATGATGCCTGTGCCCTATATACCTGCCTGTTGCTATAATATACTGCCTGGTGCCCCCTATATACCTGCCTGTGCCCCCATATACCTGCCGTGTGGACACCCCATTCACTCTTACTGCCTCATTGCCCCCCATCTACATGCCTCAGTGCCCTTTTATACCTGCTTGTGTATACCCCATATACTGCCCTCAGTGCCCACTTTTTACTGCATCATTGACCTATATACTCTGCCTGTGGCCCAGATATGCATGTGCCCCCTTATATACTGCATGTGGCACCCATATACCTGCACTGTGGCCCCTATATATCTTGCCTCAGTGCCCCCATATACTGCCTGTGGCCCCATATACTGCCTCTGTGCCCCCATATACTGCCTGTGACCCCTATTAGACTGCCTGTGGCCCCCACTATACCTGCCTGTGCCACTTTACTGCAGTGGCCCCTAATATACTGCCTCAGTGCCCCCATTATATTGCCTGTGGCCCCAATATTCTGCCTCAGTGCCCCCATATACTGCCTGTGCCTCCCCTATATACTGCCTGTGGGCCCCCATTTACTGCATGTGGCCCCTATATACTGCCTCAGTGCCCCTATATACCTGCCTCAGTGCCCCATATACTGCCTGTGCCCCCTATATACCTGCCTGTGGCCCCATATACCTGCATGTGGCCCCTTTATATATACTTGCCTCAGTGCCCCCAATATTCTGCTGTGGCCCCTATACTGCCTCAGTGCCCCTATATACTGCCTCAGTGCTCTTATATACCTTGACTCAGTGCCCCTATATTCTGCCCTCAGATGCCCTATTTTCTGCCTCAGTGCCCCCCATATACTGCAGTGGCCCCCTAAACCTGCCGGTGGCCATATAACCTGCGTGTGGCCCTCCATTACTGTTCAGTGCCCCCATATACCAACTGAGGGGATGCTATACCTAAAATTAAGGAGTTGCGGGAATATGTGTGAGGATTTTAAGATATTTGTGTCCCAAAATCCTCAGGGTCGATATTGGCCGGGAGCAATCAGCATGAAGGTGTGAAACGGGAATGGAGAAGAAAAGGGAAAGTGAACGACGTGATCAGAAAAGACGTCATCGCTGTGAGGTTGAGTCACTAAATGTAACTGCAGTGTAATCACTTATATGTTCTGACAGAGGTCGTAATACAAAACTGTTACTGACCACTATATGGCCCTGTATGGCGGTTGGTATATGTAATCCTAGAGCCTGGGTACAGTGATAGTCACATGTGTGGTTGCGTTCGGTCAGGGTCTGGCAGGATTATTTGATCCTTATGTAGTAATAGTTTTGGGTCTTGGTTTTGTAGGAGGGTTTTAGTAACAATCACTTGTCTGGTAGATTTGCTCCATGTATCGGTGGATTATTTGGTGACTGTTTAGGGGTATTGTCATATGAAGGTGAGAAGTTCTGAAAAAGTAAATTTGTCATTGATGATTTTTACTTTACAGTGACTGCTGAGGAGATGGAGGGATCTGTGTGGGATGTGCAGAAAATTAGTGACAGGAACAGAAGGTTTTTCTCTGTAAAAAAAACATCCGCAGTTCACAATGAGGCGGGAAAAACACAAAGGGCCCGAGCCCCGGATGTTTTAGGACCCTAGCAACGCCCCTGGGCGTAAGTAAAATTTAGGAAAATAACTAAGCCACCACTTATTGACAGAAATGAAATAGCAATATAAAAAGTGTAATAACTGAAGGTTTAGATAATAATGCCATATATCAGAGCACAGTCACCAATTGGTTATTTTCTACACAATGATACAATATTCTGGCGTGTGAGTGGGCCCGCTTAACCTTTTGGACCAATAGCAGCTGCTATATCTGCTATTGTACACTTATGTCCATAT
Organism: Phyllomedusa bahiana; assembly: GCA_025379985.1. Taxonomy (NCBI): domain Eukaryota; kingdom Metazoa; phylum Chordata; class Amphibia; order Anura; family Hylidae; genus Phyllomedusa; species Phyllomedusa bahiana. The sequence goes on from JAODAL010011774.1 coordinate 66,477, forward strand.
GCAGGATATTCCCTATATGTTCCCCATGTACTGTACATATTTTATTGCAGTGACTTTCTATATAAGAAAACACAGTCAGCTTAATTTACTACACAGTTGTTAAACATTACTGGCCCAAAGGAGAGAAAAAGAATACTTTTTTGGACTCCATTGGATGAGTGGAGCCCTATGGGTGTATTTAAAGGGGTTTTGCTACGATCTCATTTCATACCTCCTGTATCCATCTCTTCAGCTCTGTTTGCTCAGAAGGGGGCGTGTGGTGGATTTTGTTTGAATTGCACATCATGTGACCCAGCAGGTGACATCCCCCAGGCCTTTCCTCTTTTCCAGTGAAAGGAAAGGTCTGTTTTTTGTAAAGCATTGTGAGTAGCTAAGAGGTTAAGTTTTTGCCTCTAGGCATAAGGGTCCTGGGTTCAAGTCCCTGCAGGAACCAAACCTGTGTTTTTTTTTCTCTTTATCAGTGCACAGACCTCATTGAGGTTTCTTTTTTATTTAATTGCGCTGTTTGACTAATTACTAAGGAAAAACAGAGGATGGGAGTAGAATGACACCACATGGGGTTTGAACACTCAGTAGCTGCCTGAGAGGAGAGGTGATGTCTGTGCATGTGCGACCAGGTCTGAGAAGCTATCAGCCCTGGTCGTATCCCCTGGAGACGAGCTGTAAACAATGGATCACTAAAGGAGCAGCTAAAACAAAAACGGTGCAGAATTTTTAATAATAATGAATGGTGAAAATGTTTGTTATTTAATTTGCAAGCTTCCCACGCTCACTTTACTCTGCAGCAAAACCCCTTTAAAGAGACCTTAAGTCATATCCTGACATGTCTTTTTTTGTAAATCCGTGTTTGAAATAACAATCCTTGAGCATCTTCTCTTATAAGTCTATGCTGTTCTGTTTCTCTACCATCCCTCCTAGGAATTTCTCACTGAATCAGTCAACTGGGCGTTACCATTTCATTTTTCAGAGGACATGCCCCTGCCCACTCTAAATCTGTCAGCACTGATTGGACAATGTCAGACTGTGCAGGGACACCCCCCTCAATTGGTAACACCCAGCTGACAGATTAGTAAAGAATTTCTAAGGAGGAATAATAGAGGAACAGCACAGCACAGAGATATAAGAGAAGAGGCTCCAGGATTGTTATTTCATAGGGAACAGAAGGATTTACTAAAACAGGAGAGGTCACAGGTTCTCTTTAAGATACACAACAGGAGCTTTTCCAAGTGTACACAATAAATTTCTGCCTCACTCAGAATGTGAGCGGAGCCTTAGATTTGTTTTCCACCGTGTCCTGCAAGAGAACCTGCTTTCTCCGGAACAGGTTGATTAAAAATATATGTATTTTAATAGCTAAATTCATTGTTGTTTATTTGAGTTTAATGCTCAAAGTAGAAGAAGCAACCCCCACAATAAATGAGCTTCCAGTAGACCAGTGAGACCTGACCCGACCCAACTCTGCGAAGGCATTAATATTCATGATATTAGTAATTTATACAGACCCTGCATTGCATTCTGGATATCGCCGGTGTAATTGAACTTGTGCCAAGAAAAGCGCTAATATTAAATATAGACAAAAACATTTGCCTTTGAGTAGTCTGACTGTATACGACAGTGTTCACACCTGCAAATTGTCAGCTGTTTTGGATCTTTGGTTTTACTAAAATGGTAAAAATGGTAAAAGAAAAGAAAAAAGAAAACCTTTTAAAATGGATGGAAACTGGTTCTGCTCTAGTGTGTGCTCTAACCCATTAACAAAGTGGTAAAGTACCCAGGCGACATAATTGAGGACTTATTCAAGGTTATAGGGGTGGTTGCTATAGATCTGAAACTTGATTTACAGTCACACTGCAATTAAAAGCTGAGAGAGACATATTTTAACCAATTTCCTTCAGGGTGACAAGAAGAAGTTTTATTGGACCCTTATCTCTCTTAGGCTACATGGGAGGTATGTTTCCTTAGGCTATAGAGGGGAAATATTTCCTTAGGCTACAGAGGGGAAGTATTTCCTTAGGCTACAGAGGTGATATGTTTCCTTAGGCTACAGAGGTGGAAGGTTTCCTTAGCCTACATAGGTTATATATTTCCCTAGCCTACATAGGTGATATGTTTCCTTAGCCTACATAGGTGATATGTTTCCTTAGGGTACATAAGTGATATGTTTCCTTAGGCTATAGAGGTGGTATGTTTCCTTAGTCTACAGAGGTGGTTTGTTTCCTTAGGCATCAGAGGTGATATGTTTCCTTAGGCTACATAGGTGGTTTCTTTCCTTAGGCTTCAGAGGTGGTTTGTTTCCTTAGGCATCAGAGGTGATATGTTTCCTTAGGCTACAGAGGTGGTATTTTTCCTTAGGCTATATAGTTGGTATGTTTCCTTAGGCTATATAGGTGGTATGTTTCCTTAGGCTACAGAGTTGGTATGTTTCCTTAGGCTACAGAGGTGGTATGTTTCCTTAGGCTATATAGGTGGTATGTTTCCTTAGGCTATATAGGTGGTATGTTTCCTTAGGCTACAGAGTTGGTATGTTTCCTTAGGCTACAGAGGTGGTATGTTTCCTTAGGCTACAAGGGTGGTATGTTTCCTTAGGCTACAGAGGTGGTATGTTTCCTTAGGCTACAGGGGTGGTATGTTTCCTTAGGCTACAGAGGTGGTATGTTTCCTTAGGCTATATAGGTGGTATGTTTCCTTAGGCTACAGAGGTGGTATGTTTCCTTAGGCTACAGAGGTGGTATGTTTCCTTAGGCTATATAGGTGGCTTGTTTCCTTAGGCTACAGAGGGGAAATATTTCCTTAGGCTACAGAGATGGCTTGTTTCCTTAGGCTCCAGAGGTGATATGTTTCCTTAGGCTACAGAGGTGGCTTGTTTCCTTAGGCTACTTAGGGGAAATGTTTCCTTAGGTATCAGAGGTGGCTTGTTTCCTTAGAATACAAAGGTGGTATGTTTCCTTATGCTACAGAGGTGGTATGTTTCCTTTTGCTACCCGGGATGATGTTTCCTTAGGCTACATAGGTGGTATGTTTCCTTAGGCTACAGAGGGGAAATATTTCCTTAGGCTACTTACGGGAAATGTTTCCTTAGGTATCAGAGGTGATATATTTCCTTAGGCTACAGAGGTGGCTTGTTTCCTTAGGCTACAGAGGTGATATGTTTCCTTAGGCTACAGAGTTGGTATGTTTCCTTAGGCTACAGAGGTGGCTTGTTTCCTTAGGCTACAGAGGTGGATTGTTTCCTTAGGTATCAGAGGTGGCTTGTTTCCTTAGAATACAGGGGTGGTATATTTCCTTAGGCTACAGAGGTGGCTTGTTTCCTTAGGCTACAGAGGTGATATGTTTCCTTAGGCTACAGAGGTGGCTTGTTTCCTTAGGCTACAGAGGTGGCTTGTTTCCTTAGGCTACAGAGGTGGCTTGTTTCCTTAGGCTACTTAGGGGAAATGTCTCCTTAGGTATCAGAGGTGGCTTGTTCCCTTAGAATACAGGGGTGGTATATTTCCTTAGACTACAGAGGTGGCTTGTTTCCTTAGGCTACGGAGGTGATATGATTAATTAGTCTACAGAGGTGGATTATATCCTTAGGCTAGAGAGGTGATATGTTTCCTTAGGCTACAGAAGGGAAATGTTTCCTTAGGCTACAGAAGGGAAATGTTTCCTTAGGCTACAGAGGTGGCTTGTTTCCTTAGGCTATAGAGGTGGTATGTTTCCTTAGGCTACAGAGGTGATATGTTTCCTTAGGCTACAGAGGTGATATGTTTCCTTAGGCTATAGAGGTGGTATGTTTCCTTAGCCTACAGAAGGAGAATGTTTTCTTAGGCTACAGAGGTGATATGTTTCCTTAGGCTACAGAGGTGGCTTGTTTCCTTAGGCTACAGAAGGGAAATGTTTCCTTAGGCTACAGAGGTGGCTTGTTCTTTCCTAGGGATTCTACAGAGGTGGTTATGTTTCCTTAGGCTACAGAGGTGATATGTTTCCTGAGGCTACAGCGGTGATGTTTCCTTAGGCTACAGAGGTGATATGTTTCCTTAGGCTATAGAGGTGGTATGTTTCCTTAGGCTATAGAGGTGGTATGTTTCCTTAGCCTACAGAGGAGAATGTTTTGTTAGGCTACAGAGGTGATATGTTTCCTTAGGCTATATAGGTGGTATTTTCCTTAGGGCTACAGAGGAATGTTTCCTTGGCTACAGAGTGTTGTTTCCTTAGGCTACAGAGATGTTATGTTTCCTTAAGCTACAGAGGTGTCTTGTTTCCTTAGGCTACAGAGGTGCTATGTTTCCTTAGGCTACAGAGGTGATATATTTCCTTAGGCTACAGAGGTGGTATGTTTCCTTAGGCTACAGAGGTGGCTTGTTTCCTTAGGCTACAGAGGTGATATGTTTCCTTAGATACAGGGGTGTATTTTCCTTAGGCTATAGTAGGTGGCTTGTTTCCTTAGGCATACAGAGGGAAATATGCTTCCTTAGGCCAGAGTGGCTTGTTTCCTTAGGCTACAGAGGTGGATATGTTTCCTTAGGCTACAAGGTGGACGGTTTCCTTAGGCTACTATAGGGGGAAAAAGTTTCCTTAGGTACAGAGGTGGCTTGTTTCCTTAGGTAAAAGGTGGTATGTTCCTTAGCTACAGAGGGGTAATGTTTCCCTTGGCTACCCCCGGGTTGATGTTTCCTTAGGCTACAAGGTGGTTGTTTCCCTTTGGCTACAGAAGGGAAAATTTTCCCTTTGGCTACAGGGGATATGTTTCCTTAGGTACAGAGGTGGGTATTTTTCCTTAGGCATACAGAGGTGGGTTTGTTTTCCCTTTGGCTACAGAGGTGTTGTTTCCTTGGCTACAGAGGTGGTTGTTTCCTTAGGCTCAGAGGTGGTTGTTTCCTTAGGCTTTCTAGGTGGAAAGTTTCCTTAGGTACAGAGGTGGCTTGTTTCCTTAGTACAGGGGTGTATTTTCCTTAGGCTACATAGGTGGTTTGTTTCCTTAGGCTACAGAGATGGTTTGTTTCCTTAGGCTACAGAGATGGTTTGTTTCCTTAGGGGTACAGAGGTGATATGTTTCCTTAGGCTACAGAGGTGGCTTGTTTCCTTAGGTTTCAGGGGAATGTTTCCTTAGGTACAGAGGTGGGCTTGTTCCTTGGTACAGGGTGGTATTTCCTTAGGCTACAGAGGGGTTTGTTTCCTTAGGCTACGGGGGTGATATGTTCCTTAGGCTACAGAGGTGGCTTGTTTCCCCTTTGGCTAAGAGGTGGTTTGTTTCCTTAGTCTACAGAGGTGGCTTGTTTCCTTAGGCTACAGAGGTGATATGTTTCCTTAGGCTACAGAGGTGGCTTGTTTCCTTAGGCTACAGAGGTGGCTTGTTTCCTTAGGCTACAGAGGTGATATGTTTCCTTAGGCTACAGAGGTGATATGTTTCCTTAGGCTACAGAGGTGGAAAGTTTTTCCCTTTGGTTTCAGAAAGGGGTGTTTTCCTTAGGCTAAGAGGTGATATGTTTCCTTAGGCTACAGAGGTGGTTGTTTCCTTAGGCTAAAAGAGGGGAAAGTGTTTTTCCTTAGGCTACAGAGGTGGGTTGTTTCTTAGGCTACGAGGGAAATGTTTCCTTTGGCTAAAAAGGGTGGCTTGTTTCCTTAGGCTATAGAGGTGGTTGTTTCCTTAGGCTACAGAGGTGAATGTTTCCTTAAGGGTACAGAGGTGATATGTTTCCTTAGGCTTTTAGAGGTGGTATGTTTCCTTAGCTATAGAGGTTTATGTTTTCCCTTTGGCCCACAGAAGGGGATGATTTTTTCTTAGGCTACAGAGGTGATATGTTTCCCTTTGGGTACAGAGTGTTTTTCCCCTTTGGCTACGAGGGATTTTTCCTTAGGCTACAGAGGTGGCTTGTTTCCTTAGGCTACAGAAGGGAAATGTTTCCTTAGGTACAGAGTGATATTTTTCCTTTAGGACAGAGGTAAATTTTTTTTCCTTAGGCTACAGAGCTGGTATGTTTTGTTATGATACATAGGCGGTGTTAGGGACCCCCAGAGCAGATACAAAGAAGGAACAGACAGACTGTGAGCCCCGATGCTAGGCCCCTCAAATTTGTCCCTGCCTACTTGCCTGTCGGACTCTAATTGGCTGGCGGCAACTGGTCCCTAACCCGAGTATGTGTAAACACAGAACAGACAAGACAGACAAAACAATATGGAAGCAAATATCGTAGTAGGACAGCACTGGAGTTCCCCACGTCCGTTCTTTAACCCCAAAACAAATGCAATAGCCCCGCCAATCAAGGGGACTAACCCTTATAGCCAAATTTCGAAAGAAAAAAGAACCGGCCAGATATGTGCACCTTATTTAAAAGGTTAAAAATCCTTAAAAAAATTTGCAACTTTTTCAGCTCACTTTGGAGCCCTTTATAAAGCATAAAAACTATCCAATAATTAAAATAATACAAATAGCGGTGCTAATCTATAAAAACCCCCCCAATCCACCCCATATATAATGTTTTCATTCTTCCAATAAAATCCGATAGTAATAACTACACCCTGGGAAAAGAACCATTCATAAATGATAAGGAACCCCTCACTTCGAGGGGGATCATCCGTCCTCCGCGTGGCGTCTCCACCTTGCTCTGCCATGTCCTTCAGTCCGCGCATTTTAACTCTTGCTCCGATGTTAACGTAAAAGCGCAAACCCTTGCCCCGTACTAAGACCGGAATAGGGACCCGACCCAAAAGCGCGTTCTTTTTCCATACTTCGGGAATATACATTTCTAAGCGCATGGGACAAATTATATGGACAAATTGTGCAAATCTAAAGGGGCCAATCACTCATAATAAAGAGTGACAACAACTCCAAATTTTACATCTAGTCCCAACAAGACGTGATTTTAAATTACAATATTCACAAAACAAAGGGCAACTTAAGACAAATAAGCTTTATAAAGAAATCAATTTTTATATTTACATAGTCAAAAAGACTATTTAACTATATAAAAAAAGGGAATGGTATATATAAGAGGAGACCGTGATTCCCGCTTCGACTGTCGACACTAAAAGGTAAAGAAAAAATAAATCCTTTATTAACTAATAAAAACAGCTAAAATCTATAAGCACAAAATACATTTTTTCCAAATTATCACCATTAAATATATTTAACCTCTTCAATAACGTTCCTTTTTGTATTCGATGTTCATCACTAGTGGGTGTAGTGTCTTTAAATTATAGATCCATTCTAACTCTTCATCCTTTAGGATTTTTTCGGCGATCTCCCACCTCTTAGTATGAGGTACTACCTGGTCAATAATTACAGGTATCGATTGGTTTTCAATTTGAAGTTGTTCTCCAGATTTTCTTCAGTCGCTTGACCCTGAAGGCCTTTTAAATGATATAAGACGTGATGGTAATGTAATTTGTGATGACCGTGATTCTGGGTACATATGTTCATTTGATGATTTGGGGTTGATGGGAATAAGAGCTCTTCTCACCTCCTCATTGCTAACCATTATGTGGAGACCTACATTGAGTTTGACTACTAGTATATGAGACGATCTGCAAGATAAATATGTTAGTTATAGATTTAATTTGTCATCTGGGGAGAATCAGGCCCTTAAGAATTTGCATGAACAATCGTTCCCTCGTTATTAAACGGAGTTAAGGGAGGAGCGGTCGTGGTAATGGACCAGGACCAATATGAGAGGAAATTTTTCGCCACTTGGTGATGGTAATGTAATACTTCTGTTTTGAGCAAAGGGACCCCAAGTTTGATATTATGAAGGAAGATCAATGTTGTTATTGACAGGGCTATTTGTGAAAGAAATTATCGATGTAAATTGGGGGAACTTTTTGTAAGATATCCTGCCAGGGACCCCTGTTTTTATAACCCTCCCAAAATGATCACACTAAGGATTTGGGTAATCCACCCTGGGAGACCAATTGTGTCGGTTAAGTAGGGGTTCAGTTTTTGTAACATAGCGATATTCCTTGCGAACAAAGTCCTTCGGTCCTATGCCACGTCCGCTCCCTCCTATGTCGGGTTACGTCTGATTTTTTATTAACAGTTGCGAGGAGTTGCACTTACCAGAAAAATTATTCTTGTTTCGTTCGAAGTTGTCTCACTATACACGTCGATTGGACATGTACAGGGGATTGGTTGGACGATTGGTTGTGGACTCTTGCCGGGACTCGGGGATGCGATCCGAAAAATATGCACAGTTTGTCCTGACAATTGTTGGAGAATGTCCTCAGAAGGAATTATTCCTTTTTTGGGGACAAATATTATCTCCAATTGACGAAGGCACAGCTATGGGTCCAATGTGGCCCCCACCTACGCTAATATCTCATGGGGCTGTGGGACAGATTTGTGCATTAAATCTATCTTTGCGGGATAGTTTATCCTGAGCTGGTTGGCGCTCAATCGATGATGTTTTCCTTATTTGGAACAGGAAAATTAATAGAACTGATGAGTTTTCATAATCACTTAATGGGATGTGTTGGAGGTCTACAATTTACTAAGGTGTGTATCTGAGAAGTCATTGCAGTTTTTAGATATTTGGGTCTATGTACATGATGGTCAATTGGATACGGATTTATTTGTTTATAAACTACGATCGTAATAAGTCGTAGATTATAAGAGTTTTCACCCAAAGCATATGTTAGATACATTACCGTGGTAGTCAACTATTAAGTGTAAGGAAGGATATAGTATCTGATGAGGTTAAATTGGATGTATATTCAGGAGAAGATGTGTTTAATATATTTGTACAGCGGGGTTACCCAAATGCATCTACTTAAACGACATTGATTAGCAACTGAGATATGTTCAAAAGGGGTAGGTTACATTGGTTTGTAAACAGAAGATAGAAAGTGGAAAGGATTCCGTTTGTTTCCAAACCACACAGTCAATTGGGTTGGAGAGATAGCGAGTGCTCAGAAAAGAATGGGGTACATTTATTATGCAATGGATTACCCAATGTACCATGAATTTTCCTTTCCCCCTTGATGGCTTGTGAAGGTCTAGGAATTGTGCGTGACAGAATTAGTCCATGCTGATTGTTCAGATGATAGGAGGTAAGAACAAAATACTTGTTTACCTCCTACAGCTTGGGCAATTTTTCCATGTTTTAATTGCTCATGTTGTTGGTAATTCCTGCATGGTGATTCATTTTCACATTCCCATTACAGGCTAAAGGATTCAGATCAAAGGTAGATATACCTGTCGGTACGTCATATGTCAATCTATATGATTTACTTGTACCCTGTAGTTTCCTGCATGTATACGTAGGGGGAAACTAGATGGAAGTCAGGGAACGCATTTAACCAAACATAAAAGTTTCGATTTAGTCGACAGAGGACTTGATTCTTCGGTTTGTAGCTAGAACACTTCGTGGTAATAGGGACATTCTTATCTCAGCTGAGATCAGATTTATTGACCAGGTGAAGTACCTCTACGTAGGGTGGGAGATCGGCGAAAAAATCCTTAAGGAGGGAAAGAGTTAGAAATGGATCTATAATTTAAAGACACTAACAACCTACCTAGGGTTGAACATCGTATTCTTATTGGTAAGTTGTAGAGGTTTATTGGGATTATTTGGTATTATATGTTATTTTGTGCTTTTTGATTTTAGCTGTATTTATAGTTAATAAAGTGTATTTTCTCTTTTCCTTTATAGTGTCGACAGGTCGGCGGGACTATCGGTTCTCCTCTTTATATATACACATTCCCTTTTTTTATATGTTAAATGTCTTTTTGGGAATATGTATATATAAAAAATTGTTTCTTTATATTGCTTTTTGTCTTAAGTTTGGCCCTATTGTTTGATGAATATTGTTAATTTAAATCGCTCTTGGCTTTTGTAAAATGTGGAGTAGCTGTCACTCTTTTTTTTAATGGTTTGGGGCTCCTTTAGTTTATGACAATGTTGTCCATATATTTGTCCCGATGCACTTAGAATTGTATATGACCCGTAAAGTGATGGCAAACAGACACGCTGCAGTTTGGGTCTGTGTCCCCTATTCGGTCTTTTACTGGCAACGGTCATGCGCGGTACAGTATCTAATCGGAAGCAACGAGAAGTTGAACATGCGCGGGAGCTGAAAAAAACGGGACATGCGCAGAGCACCGGTGGAGACGCCTCGACATCGGTGGAGGAGGACGATGATCCTGCTCGAAGTGGAGGGTGTTCCTTACACATTTATGAATGGTTCCTTATTCACTATTGGTGTATGTTATTACTATCTGTGATTCTTTTACTGAAGAATGAATAACTTATGATATGCTAGCTGTAAGTGTGATTGGGTTGGTTTGTATAGATTAGCACGCCTATTTGCGTATATATTGTACTCTATTGCATAATGTATTTATGCTTGATAATGGTCCATGTGAGCTGAATCGTTGCAAATTTTTGTATGGGCTTTTTACCTTTGAAATAAAGGTGCACCTATGCTGACGCCGGATTTTCTTTTTTTTCTTGCAAAACAAATAGGAAGGTCAGTCGGATAGGTCAAGAGTGAGCTACGCAGGTATAAATCGTTAAGCAAAAAGGAAGGTCAAGAGGGACTCTGGCAGAAAGCATACCAGTTCAGGTCAAGACCATCACTGGCAAGGTCTAGCAAAGGCAACACATTAAGGATATCTTCACATGTGCCAGATTTGTTGCAAAATTTTTTATCTGAATGGATCTTGCTGAAATCTACGTTCTTGTTGGCAAAAAAGCAACCCCATTGAGATGAATGAAACAAAGTTTTGGTTGCATTAATTTCTGCAACAAATCTGCTGGATGCAAATATACCCTAAATCAGTGATTTTCAACTAGTGTGCCGCGACACATGGCGGGTGTGCCGCTGGAAAGATCCCCAAACTATGGTTGCGCCTGTGTTTTGTTCAGGGCCGTTCCTAGGGGCGGGCAGGGCGTGCGGTCGCCCGGGGCGCCGAGGCTCTGCTCACCCGCAGGGTGGGCGCCGCGGCCGCCATCTGACCGCCCCGGATGAGCGCCCAGACTCTGCGCGACTGTTTTATAACAGACACGCAGAGCCGCAGCTGCGAGGGGGAGGCGGGACGGAACGTTCCCTCCTGACTCCTCCCCCTGTTTCTGCGTCACAGTGGGGCACCACAGCTCTCACCGCGCCCCCTGTGACTCTGGGTATCCCCTCGGCTGCAGATCTGCCGCCGATGGAGACACCTGGGAGCTGCGTGCTGCGTAGCGGCTGTTGATGACGTCCGCTTGCTTACCATCGCTCTGCAGCTCCTCACCGCTCAGCAGCTCGGACCAGGACGCGCGGGACCCAGGTGAAGTACTCTTGTGTTATTTTATTATTACTTACAGGGGCATCACTGCTACAAGAGGGGACACACTGGCTCAATGGGGGCATCCTGGTACAGGGGGGCAACTGGCTACAAGGGGGGCACACTGGCTACTAAGGGGGGCACACTGGCTACCAATGGGGATCTTGGCTACATTGAGGGCACACTGGCTACAAGGGGGCATTCTGGCGTTACAATGGGGGCACCACTGGCTACAAGGGGGCTGGGCTTCATGGGCTACAAAAGGGGGGCACACTGGCTACAAGGGGGGCCACACTGGTCAAGGAGGGGGCACACTGTGCCTACAAGGGGGGCACACACTGGTTACCAGGGGGGCATCCTGGCTACAAGGAGGGAACACTGGCTACAAGAGGGGCATCCTGGCTACAAGGGGGGCCACACTGGTACAATGGGGACACACTGGTACAATGTGGGAATCCTGGATACAATGATGGGCACACTGGCTACAATGGGGGCACACTGGCTACAAGGGGGCAACACTGGGCTTACAATGGAGGGCTCATTGGCTACAATGGGGGGCATCAATGCTACAATGGGGGGGCACATCACTGCGCTACAATGGGGGGACATCATGGCTGCAGGGGGCATCACTGGCTGCAAGGGGGCACACTGGCTACTGGGGGGGCATCACTGGCTACAATGGAGGCAATTGGCATACAGGGGGTGGGCATCTTGGCTAGAATCGTATATTAATAACTATATGTATAATAGGTATGTTTTAGGTTGCAATTTTGTTGCCATTTTGGTTGGTGGGTGTGCCCCGGGGATTTTTTAAGTGTTAAAAAAGTGTGCGCGGGCTCAAAAAAGGTTGAAAAAATCACGCCCTAAATAACAGTATATGGTGAAAATGTCTTTTGGTTCAGCCAGAAGTAGTCCACTATTATTCTTGGGGGAAGATTCATGATGACTCCTGCAATAATAGGATCTTAAACCATTCACACGGTAGGATATTGATTTATTTTATCTTTAATTTCTATGAGTGTTAAAACTCCATCCTGTTATATAAAGCAATATCATACAGGCAGTCGCGGGGCCCCGGGTTATGAACAGGATAGGGACTGCAGTTTGTTCTTAAGTTGAATTTATATTTAAGTCGGAACGGTTAGTTAGATTTATTACATGTAACTCCAGCACAAAATGTTTCTTTTTTTTAGTTCTGGATAGTGCTGGGAATGGTTTTTACATTTGTTTTGCTGTCTTGTTGCCCTCGTAAGAAGATTTCACCCCTTCAGTGTGCTGCTTGTGGCATGCTGGAACTTGTCGTTCTGCAGCTACTATCTGCTATGGAACTAAATGCCTGCCATGGCCCCATATAGTCTCCATTTGTAACTAGAGGTCAGATGTAAGTCGGAATTGGTATAAGTCGAGGACTGCCTGGTATATTCCACTAAGAGCAATGATTGACCACCAGGAACTTGACGGTCAATGAATGATACTTTTATGGTTATATTTGGGTGGGGGACTTTTTAAGTGATACAACTGTGTTGCTAGTGCAAACACTGACCACCAGCAGTGCTCATGGGCCAAGAGGAAGTAGATTGGGTGCTGAGACAACTGCCAAAACAATAAAACCGCCACTAATGAATTGAATCCCCCCGAAGCTTACAAAGTCAAAGATACAGCGTTTCGCGATCTACCTTGATTGATTTGAGAGGTTTTTAGGTTATCACTTTGTCACTTCACTCTATACTTTGTCTGTTTAGCAGGGAAGGGCTGGTAATAGAGGACAGAAGGGGACGAGAACTAGGTAACCCATCTGTGAACAAGCAGATAAGATAAACCTTGCTTTATCTTTAAAATGAAGCAAAATTAGGAATAGACTATATTTGGTAAGACGTTCATTTTCCTTTGCCTAATGCTTACAAGGGCCCGTTGTCTACTACAATGATTCATCTTACCTCAGTCCTGAAATTTTTTGGTTTTCACTTTGAAATTTCAGGGACGGTTTACTGGCTTCCACTAGGCTGCAGTAGAGCCAGGTCTGTAGCTATAGCCAAACCAGTGCTGGCAGCCTATCAGGATAGATTCAAAACATCGTCGTATCTATAGCACCAGTGCTGGCAGCCTATCTGGAGAGATTAAACAGGTCTGGTAGCTATAGCAAAACCATGCTTGCAAATAGGCTATCAGGAGAGAGTGAACAGGTTTGTAGCTATAGCGGACCTGAGGAGCTGATGCGCCTTACTAGAGGGGATATCTAGGAATAGGTAGGACACTGTTAATGGACACATATTGCAAAGTGACTTGTTTTTGCAACATCTTTAACATAAAAAGTAATCATTTTAGTGAGACAACCCCTTTAAAGCTAACCAATGAGATGAGAATACCTCTTTAATAGACAGCATCTGCAAAACCAAAAGGGCCCCACTCTATGACATCCATATGCACTTATATGGCAAATGGACCCGCATTGTAACAATGAGATAACTCTTTTTAAAGGGGGTTCTCTGCTTAAAGGGGTTGTCCCACTTTAGACAATGATGGCTTATCACTAGGATATGCCATCATTGTTCGATAGGTCCAGTTCCCACCTCTGTGACCTGCACCTATCTCCTAAATGGGGCCGAAACCTCTCCATTATGAACGGAGAGGTGGTTGGGACTCTCCCATAGACATGAATGGGAGTTAAGAGTATCGACAAGCGTCGATGCTCTTCTGTAATTGGAACTCCCATCATTCTTGGGAGACTCCCGACCTGCTTTCTGTTCAGAAAAGAGAGGTTTCGAGCTCATTTAGGAGATAGGTGCAGGTCACAGAGGTAGGACCCAGACCTATCACACAATGATGAAATAGCCTCGCAAAATGTCATCCTTGTCCAAAGTGGAACAACCCATTTAAGACATCTACTTATTAGAAAGGTTCATTGACAATAAGCTGACCCCTAAGCTGTTTAAACAGGTCAGATCTCTAGCGATCAGCCATAATCTATGGGAAAGCCTAATGGTCAGAAACCAGAGAAAAAGGAAAGCATTACCAAAGTGCCCATTTGATATTAATAGGTCTGTGCAATACAGGGACAGGACAGGTTCCTCCAGATGGTGAGATCAGGACTGGGACAAGGTATTCTGGGCTCTAGGCAAATAAAAATATATTGGCCCCCTCCAAGGGAAAATTTAGCCCCACTTCATTCCTTCCTACCTGGAGCCGTAGGTGGGCGCCTACCCCCCCCCAAATCCATCGTCCTACCCTGGGTGAGATGGCCTTTGTAACCACACAATCACCTTGCCCTTTGAAGAATGTAATAGTATTCTTAGATTTTGGGTCCCAAAGGGAGACAATAATCTGTAGCGAATAGTCTCCAAAAAAAAGGGAATCTAACAAGGGAACAGAGAGTGACTATTGATCACTATATTTACTATTTTGCCATAGGTAAACTTAAACTCTATCAGTTCTCTATCTATAAAACACTAAAACGTAACTTTTATTATGTATAACACTTAACCTCTATACACACTAAAAACCTGATTTCTAACCTCACCAGCTAAACTGGCTTCATCAGGGGTTAGAGGTCTGGACCTCTAACCCTGATGAAGCCGGTTACTGGTGAACATGTTGGGGAGTAGGGTTGTTTAATTTGTGATTTCCCCACTCTGTATACAAGTTGCCACCCCTGCAGAGGGTGTCAAAAGGGACATTATTTGTTTTGTGTCCTTAGATTAGGGACAATGCCCAATAGGAGGTTTGGGATCCCTCACTGTAGTTAATAATTTGCTGTATATATAAGCTTTCCGTTGTAGGTGGGTTCCACCCAGGCGGACAAGTTTTGGTGCCCCAGGCAAGTACAGCCAATGGCCCCCCCCCCCACACAAATTCCCTCACCCCTGCCCCGGGTCCTGTCCGTTTTTCCATAGCTCCTGCCATCTCCTCAGCAGTACTGCACAATGAAATCAGCCCTGCAAATTTGTTTTTTAAAACTCTCCCCCATATGACGTGCAATCCCCCAAAAAAACAGTCACCGAATAATCCCCGATACCTGGACAAATCTCCGACGAATGATTGTTCAAAAACACCCTACAAACCAAAACCCCCAAAAACTTTACACTTAAGGATCAAAAATCCTGCCCCCCAAAACAACGCGCCCCCTTGCTATCAGTTTGTACACAGGCCTGATTTTTATATCCCGCAATACAGGGGCCATTAGTGGTAGAACTAGTTGTATGTGCGTCTGCGACATTAAGTGTTACATGCAGTTCATTTAGGACCCCCGGAGAGTCTTTTTGACACGTCGTTCATTTTTCCCTTTTCTTCCCCCCCATCCGGTTCACACCTTCATGTGATTGCTCCCGCCAATACTCCCCCCTGAGGTTTGGGCAAAATATCTTGAATCTCCATTTCCAGCAATCCTTACTTTAGGTATATAGCCCCCCAGATAGGAAGTATTGGGGGCTCTGCAGTTAACGGTATATGTATATTGTCCCCTTAGACGGTGGCAATAAAAAAGGGGTTTACTCAGGAGGTATATAGATATGGGTCACTCTCAGGGGCCGGGAAAAATTGACATAGGTACTCTCGGAGGTATTGATATAGGGGCACTAGGCAGGTTTTTTGCATAGGGGTCAGGGGTATATAGGGGCACACAGGCAGGTATATAAATAGGGGCCCAGCAGGCATATGTGGGCTCAGGCAGGGGATAGGGGCTCAGAAGCCGTTAGGGGGCTCAGGAGGCGATAGGGGCCTTTGGCCCGGGGTATGGGGGCCCGGGAGGCTTTTGGGCCCCCAGGTAGGCGTATAGGGGGCCACAGGCAGGCGTTTTGGGGGCCCAGGCAGGCAATTTTAGGGGCCCAGGCAGATATAGGGGCCCAGGAGTTATAGGGGGTACAGGCGTATATGGGGGGACTCAGGGAGGCATTATAGGGGGCCCCGGCAGTATATTGGGGCAACAGGAGGGTTATAGGGGCCACAGGCGGCATTGTAGGGGCCCCAAGGGAGTATTTTAGGGGCCACAGGCAGGCATTTAGGGGCCCAAAGGCAGTATATAGGGGCCACAGGCCATTACAGGGGCCCCAAAGGCATTTTAGGGGCAACAGGGGTATATAGGGGCCCACGGCATTATAGGGGGCCCCGGCAAGGTATGGGGGCCCCAGAAAGCTTATAGGGGCCCCAAAGGGGTATTAGGGGGGACGGAGGGATAAGGGGGCCCCAGCGGCATTATAGGGGCCACAGGCAGTATAAGGGGGGACACGGGAGGCATTATAGGGGCCCAAAAGGGAGTAATGGGGGGCACACCCCGGCAGGCTTTTAGGGGCCACAGGGAGTATATAGGGGGCACACAGGCGGCGTTATAGGGGGCCAAAGCAGTATATAGGGGGGACACAGGGAGGCGAAAGGGGCCACAGGAGGGAAATATAGGGGCCACAGGCGTTTTAAAAAGGGGCCAAGGGAGGGTTAAGGGGCCACGGCAGTATATAGGGGCCACAGGCAGGCATTATAGGGGCCCCAGGCAGTAAATAGGGGCCCTAGGAGGCATTATAGGGGGAAGGCAGTATTAGGGGCCACAGGCAGGATTTTAGAGGCCCCAGGCGGGGACTTAAAAATAACCATTAAAATTACCCCGCTTCCCGGCGCGCGCTCCCTTTTAGCCGCGCGTCCTCCGGCAGCTCCTCGGCGCCGGTTGACCGCTGTGCGCCAGGGGGCAGGCAGCGTGGATGCATCATTTATCGCGCGTGCCCAAATGAGCAGCACAGGGCCGCCGGGGGCCTCCGCTATGAGCCCGGGGGGCCCGTTTTGTCGGCCTGCGTTAATGGAGGATCCACGAACCTCCCGTGAGCGGGGCCCACTGCTGCGGGGGGGAGCGCTCGCTCTTGCTCCAAGAAACGGTCAAAGAGACGACGGGGCTTTGGCCCACGGCGCGGGCCCGGGGCCCGGGGAGGTTTGGGGCCCCGCCTCGCCCCTTAGGGGTAGGAGGGTAGGCACCCTAGGGGGATCGCCTACTTGCCTACCCCTCGTCCGCCTCTGTTCCACCCAAATTATAATAAAAAAGGACTATTCCCTTCCTTTAGAATAGAAAGGGTTAAATGGGGAGGTTAGAAAACAGGGTTTTTAAAGGGGTGTATGGGTTAAAAAGGGTTTATACATAAAAAAAGTTCCGTTTTGTGTTTTATGATAGAGAATGATAGAGTTTAAGTTTGCCTTGGCAAAATGTTAATTAGTACTGTAGGGCCCCAAAAAGGGGTCTTATTGTCCGTGGGGGCACAGAAGGTGGCCCCCTTGCTTTTTTGGGGTTTTATAGTTTGTCCTTCATGAGGATTTGAGAGATGAAATTACAAATTTATATTTTCCTCGTAGGGGGTTTGCCTTCTTCTGGATCAAACTTTAAGGGCTTTAGGTGGCTTTATGGTCTGTGTTTTATTTTATAACCAGGTTGGCTCACCATGTATGAAATCTACAAAGTTAAATTGAATTGGTTATAATCACACGTCCCTTCTACACTTACTGTACATGGTCTGAATTTTAAGCTCCCTTCTTCCAGACTATGTCATTGCCCTAGATTGGAAAGTTGGGTGACTCTGTGATTACAGGATGCTCTTCAAGTAACCTTTTTTTGTTTTGTTGATAGCGTCTTCCCTGTTCTATAAACTTCATTATAACGTCCCAGGATTAGATGTTCTAAAATTTCCTAATGTGAAATAGGATTAATGCATAATCTGTCGCAGTGGAATTTCTTGTTATCTCTGTTCGCCTTTCCTTATTCTAAAAACAGATAGGAATTCCCAGATCACCCTATTACTAACGTATTAAGTGTTGATATATTTTCCGGGCTTGAAGTCGCTGATGATAGGATGGAAGTGATGTCATCTACCCTGCAAAGTTGAGTGCTTAAAGGGGTTGTCTCACTACAAGGATTGCTTTTTATGTTAACGATCTTGCAAAAACAAGTCCATTAACAGTGACCTACCTATTCCAAGAAATCCCCTCTGCTAGTGCTGCATCAGCTCCTCAGGACGCTATACCTACAGACCTGTTCAGTCTTTCATGATAAGCTGCCAGCACTGGTCGCTATAGCTACAGACCTGTTTGATCTCTCCTGATAGACTGCCAGTGCTGGTTGCTATAGCTACAGACCTGTTTGATATCTCATGATAGGCTGTCAGCACTGGTTGCTATAGCTACAGACCTGTCCAATCTCCCCTGATAGACTGCCAGTGCTGGTTGCTATAGCTACAGACCTGTTTGATCTCTCCTGATAGGCTGCCAGCACTGGTCACTATAGCTACGGACCTGTTCAATCTTTCCTGATAGACTGCCAGCACTAGTTGCTATAGCTACAGACCTGTTCAATTTCTCCTGATAGACTGCCAGTACTGGTTGCTACAGCTACAGGCCTGATTTTGCTTCCTTTCAGAGTTAGAGCAGTTCTTTTTTCCCCGCTTGTGTATACAAGCTTCCTTAGGTTACCAATGACATCTCTCTGCTATAACGGGCTTTAGCAGAGATCAGGCTGGTGATTTCTTATCATCAGCACAGGAGTTGTTTATTTTTCTTACTGACAAACTTTCACCATTTAGAGCTCTGTAGCCATGTGCCCTGCTGTTAAAACCCTTCCATCACCAATGTAACAGACTCATTTAGGACTAGCAGAGCTAAAATGTCAGTTACTGCTATAGAACCACCCACAGCCTGAACAGGAAGTGGGACCCTGAAGATGTAGAACCGCTCACAACCTGATCAGGAAGTGGGAGCCTGAAGTTGTAGAACCGCCCACAGCCTGACCAGGACGTGGAACCCTGAAGATGTAGAACTGCCCACAGCCAGACCAGGAAGTGGGAGCCTGAAGCTATAGAACCGCCCACAGCCTGACCAGGAAGTGGTAACCTGAAGCTGTAGAACCGCCCACAGCCTGAACAGGAAGTAGGAGCCTGAAGCTGTGGAACCGCCCACAGCTTGAGCAGGAAGGTGGAGCCTGAAGCTGTAAAACTGCCCACAGTCTGACCAGGAAGTGGGAGCCTGAAGCTGTAAAACCGCCCACAGCCTGAGCAGGAAGGTGGAGCCTGAAGCTGTAGAACCGCCCACAGCTTGAACAGGAAGTGGGAGCCTGAAGCTGTAAACCACCCACAGCCAGAACAGGAAGTGGGAGCCTGAAGCTATAGAACCGCCCATTGCCTGAACAGGAAGTGGGAGGCTGAAGGTGGCTGTGAAGAGTAGGCTCTGTGAAACAGTATGGTGCAAACACATCTTTAAGGTGTAGGGAACACAAAAAGGGTAATTATTCATGTGGGGGGGGGCACTATTATTGCATGTGATACCAGGAGGAGTACTATTGGCTGATCCCTATTACTTTGTGGGTGCTTCAGTGTAGCATTATAAGATTTGGGGGTAAGCTTGTAAACAGGTTGGGAGGGTAGTTGAAAACTGATGAGTCTAAGATGCATGTTTGTGTGTCAAATCCTGTGAGTTATGGCTGGAAGTCTGGACCTTTATATCTACAATAAGAAAAGAGTCACTGGATGTTACAGCGCTGTTTTCACTTACTTGATCTGTAGCGCACCTAAGTAGAACTGTTATCTAGTGCTATATGGTCACAGTATGGTGGTAATATTGGTCTTAAACTGGGTTTACACACAGATTTCTGACCAATCAGTGATCTTACAGATTATAAAATTGATTGAGTTGATCAACCATGATTTGTAAGAATGGAACCGTTTGTCATCTTTCGTGTTATGCTTCATATCTGGGTCAAAGTTAAAATTTGAGTGCTTAAGTTAGGGTTGGCCCAAATTCCCCAAAAATTCAACTATAAACGTAACCTTAACCCTAAATATAAGATGGTGTTAGGGTTAAGGATTTGTAGCTGGTCTGCAAGAGTTAACCTTTTTGTCCTACCTTCACATCTAAGGAATCGAAATATGGTGCCGCGCATCAATGTACACTGTTCTGTAATATATTACTATTGCAGAACAGTGTACAATGATCAAGTACTAAAAGTATATACAGTTGAAACCCGAAGTTTCCATACACTATATAAAGAGCCCCATCTGCATGTTTTTCTCACTCTCTGACATGAAATCAGAATAAACCTTCCCCGTTTTAGGTCAATTAGGAACCAAAATTATTTATATTTGCCAACTACCAGAATAATGAGAGAGAATTTTTAAGACTTATTTGTTACTTTCTGCAAAGTCAGAAGTTTCCATACACTGGGATTACTATGGTTTAAAACAATTTGGGACAGCCCATATGATGAGGTCATGTCTTTGGAAGCGTCTGAGTTAATTAGAGACACAGCTGTGGATGTATTTCAGTTTCACACCAGAAACACACTTCTTCTGTGTGTAACATCATGGGAAAGTCTAAAGAAATCAGCAAAGATATCAGGAAGAGAATTGTGGACTTGCACAAGTCTGGATCATCCTTGGGTACAATTTACAGATACCTGAAGGTGCCTCGTTCATCTGTACAAACAATAAGACACAAGTACAAACAAGATGGGAATGTCCAGCCATCATACCTCTCAGGAAGGAGACGGGTTCTGTGTCTCAGAGATGAACGTGCTTTGGTCCGACATGCGCATATCAACCCAAGAACAAAAGCAAAAGAACTAACACCAAAATTGTGTTTTTGGGTATCTGTAAACATTTTTATTAAACAGAACTAAAAAGTGGCAAGAATCCAAAAATAATACCAGTAAAAAACTACGCTTCAGCGTGCAAAAATTGAGTCCTTACTCAGGCCCATAGATGGAAAAAATAAAATTATTAGTTACAGGATATAGCGCTGCAATGCAAATTAAAAAAAAAAACTTGGCATCACCGTAGTTGTACTAACTACAAAAAACAGATACCGCCCCGTGAACACCCCCCTCCTCTCCCGAAATGGCGCAGTTGAGGATTTTTTCACAATCCACCACACAAAGAATTTTTGGTTTGGGCTCCTAGATTATTATAAACTAAAGAAAAGGAAACCATTACAATGGCATTTTATCCCACAAAAAAACAGACCCTCATACGTGTAGGTAGACTTAAAAAAAAAAAAGAAAAAACACATAAAAATCCCTGCGACAGGAAGGGGTTAAAATGCAGCCGCTTCATTTATCAACACTCGCTATGATCTTTTTCTTTACAGAAATGTAAAAATAGAAGCCGGGATGATTTAATCACCTCTCCTTAATCCTTGGTGCAGTAATTAAAAAAATTTTATATTGATTAAATTATTATTTTTTTTTTAAATCATAAATATTATTTCATTTAGCAACGTGATGATACACAGTCACAGCAGTAGTCCTCCCCATTCCAGACCTTGTTGTTGGAGATATTATTCTGTTGAAAAACCTTTTTTTTTTTTTTTTCCGGGTCAGTAAACCCTCACATTTCTCCCATAATCCTCCTCTGCCATTTTTTTGTGCTCAGCATTTCTTCCATGCATGTCCCCTTTTCCCATTCTTTTCGGTTTTGCTCACGCTCTCCAGTAGTGTAATTCATTATCTTTCAACCCTGCTTCTCTGCAATTCTCCCCAGGGTCTCGGCACACGTGGAATGCCTAGAGAAGCACAATTGCTTTAGTGTTGTGTGGAAATAGCATCAGGCCTCCTGTCTCAAGGCATCAGCTAAGAAATGAACAGTCAGGGAACGTTGAGTTCTTAAAGCGGTAGATTCCCGAATCCTGATTAGAAGCTCTTGGGCCCCAATGCAAAAAGTTAAATTGAGCCCCCCCAACTATTATAACACTGGTTTCTTCCTATATGGCAGGCGGGCTTTTGGGCCTACCCCGGCTGCAGGGCCCAGTAGCGACTGCTACCTCTGCACCCCCTATAGCTACGTCCCTGCTCCCGATCCCGCCACTCTTAAACCAGGGGTGTCAAACTCATTTTAACCAAGGGCCCCATCAGCATTTTGGTTGCCATTATAAGGACTTGAATAGTGTCTGAGTATTGCAGTTAGGGTATGTTCACACAGCGTAAATGTGGCGCGCATTTCACTGCGTATTTGTGCTTAATATGCGTCGAGATGCGCAACACAATTACGGTAACCAAGCTCTCATGGGAATTGGTTTCGCCCCCTCCCCCCCGCTTTAAAATTTTCGATCGTATTGTACGCGGGGGGATAAATGCATGCCAATTTAAATTCTGGAAATTTAGCACCGTGAGTAATGACGTCTTTTGGGGATGGGGGCCCCCCGTTCCCCGTGTTTTTGGGAGTACGCGCCGATCAGTGTGCCCCCCAAAAACACCCGGGTTTTTGGGCCGGGAAATTACCCCGGGGTGTGAACATACCCTTTAAAAGGGTTTCCCGGCCCACTCCCTTTGTGAGTTTGGTTTTAATAAGGAGCGGTGGGTTTTGAATGCCAAGCTCCAAACCCAAAGATGGGCCCCCCCCTGTGTGGGTGTGCCCACCTCGCCAAGCGGTTTAACGACAGTTATTATGGTGAGAAAACTCCTTTAAAGTACTCATATACACAGCCAGTTCTACTTTGACAACAATGAAGTCCATTGTGTTCTTTTCATCTTTGTTGTCATTTTAACAGAAAAAAAAGTAGTCGGCTTTCTCCCGCTAGTTTTTCCCAATCATTTTTAAAAACCCCGCGCTGGAACCTAAAAGGAAACCCCTTAAAAGGGGTTTTTCCACAAAAAAAATTGAAGTGGAAAAGTTTGAAAATTTAAAATGATAAACTTTTTCCTCTTATCATTTTTAAAAGGGATTTTTGCACCTTTTTTTGTTTTAGCTGCTCCATTATTGATCCATTGTTTACCTCTCCCCCGGGGCTGAGAATTTCCCCCCTTCCTGGCCACACTGCTCGGGAAACATTCACTCCTCCTCTGGGCAGCTACGAGGGTTAAAACCCCCAGGAGCTTTCATTCTACTCCCGCCCTCTGAAATCCTTAGAAAAATTAGTCAAATATGCAAATAAATAAAAAAGGAAAACCTCAATAGTTTGAAGAGAAAAAAAAACCACCCCCGGATTTGGTTCCTGCAGGGTTTTAAACCCAAAAAAACCTTTGTCCCTTTGGAGGCAAAAGTTTTACCTCTGACTCCCATTTTAGTTTTACTCACACTCTACACAAAAAACAGCCTATCTTTGATAGAGAGGGGAAAGGGCCTGGTGATGTCATCCTTTTGGTAAACCATATAGGAAATTCAAACAAATCACACCCCCCCCTTCTGACCAACAGAGCTAAAAGAGTGGATGCAGGAGGTATGAAATGAGATCGTGGCAAAACCCCTTTAAATGCAGATGTGAGCCGGACCTACCACTAAGGATCCCAGTGGTGCAATAATTTTTTTTTTCCAAATTCAAAAAAGAGCTTTATTCAAAAGAGTACAAGTACAAATCATGTTGCATTCAATTACAAAGATCCCCTTCTTTTAAAAACCATTACAAGATGCGTAACAGGGATCCAAAGAAAAAAGATTTGGAAAAACGCTTGGAGCAGAAATTCAAGGGCCGGGATCTACAGTCATTGAAACAAATCTTTTCCCAGCTTGGGGGAAATCCTTAAACATAAGGAAAATCTGCATAAAACAGATTCAATTTAAAACAGGTTTGGTGGGCCCAGATTGATAGGGTATAAAAATTGGCACAATCAAACATCAAATGCATAACAGGGCCCGGGGTAACAAGTAATAAAAAAGAAACAAAAAAACCCAAAAGAAAAAAAAAGGGGTCGGGGCGGTCCCCACCCGGAAAAAAAAAAAGTAAGTTTAAAAACCCTCACATCCCCCAAAAAGCACGAGGGGAGCACAAGGGTGGGAAAGACAAAGGGGGACCCTCACAAGGAGGATCTGTAAAGATCAGCTGACAGAAAACTAACCAGCCCCCCCCAATTTTTTCAGATTTCTTTAAAACCCAATTGTGGGGGAAAAGTTTCTAAGCTCTTTCCAAAGCCTGTAGAACATGGGCCTCCGCAACCAAGAGGAGACAGACGGCCCCACTGTAGACCTCCATAATCTCGGGGGGACCATTTTTTTTCTGCCCGGGGGAGTAAAAAAGATAAGATGGGCCTGAGAGCATAGGTCGGGAGAGGGTTTTGAAACAGGGGCAAAACAGAGGGTTTTTCCCGGGGCCCCCACCCTGAATTGTTTAAAGCTCTAAAAATTTGTAAACCAGAAGGGGTGAATCTCAGGGGGAACCCCCCCGAAAAATGGGGCATGGTTTCCCACAATTTTCTTTTACTTGGGCCCAAAATTGTTAGTAACTCCGGGGTAGAAGGGGAAGTAAAAGTGCCGGAACTCTTACCAGCGCCCTACAAATTTTTTAAAAATTTAGTTCCTGGGCTTTTTTCTTAGACCCGGGTATTTGTGAGAGAGGGGAAAAATTAATTTTCTTTCCCCCCCCCTGCCCCATGGTCCCTCCAGCTCCCTCTCCCAAAATCGTTTTGAAGGGGAAATTTACCCCCTGCAAAGGGGGAAAAACAATTTCCCTAATCCTTTTTTTACAAGCATGTGCCCCGGGGGAAGCCCTGCAGAAAACCACTCCTTTAAATGGGCGTTAAAAAGGCCCGTGTAAGTCCCCGTGGGGGGCTTGGGGCAGGGAAAGACTTTTCCAAAACTATTGAAAAATAAAACCCGAGAATTTTTTTTTTGTGGGGTCCCCACAATTTTTTGGGGAAGTCTTAAGGGATACCAGTAAGGCCCCCTTCCTTAAAAAAATAAGGGGGGGAAAGCCCCCCAAAACCCCAATCGCGCCGCTTTCCACTTTTAATTTTTTGGGACTGCGGGTTACCTAAACATAGGTTACACGGGGGCCCCCTGGGCCCAAAAAAGAGTCCCTTTTTGATGGGTATTTCCTCAAACTAAAAAGAAGTCCCAGTCCCCCAAAGGAACATGCTCCCAAAAAGTTTTTTTTTGGAGTTGGTGCTGACACTGGGGCCCCGTATATTACGACCAAGCTGTACCCAAAATTTCTTTTGAACAGAGAAAAAGAATCCGAACTCGGGGGCCCTTGTTGGAGAGATAGTATGTTGGAGATCGGGAGGGGGGGGGGCCACCCTTTTTCTTGGGCCTAGTGAGGATAGAAAAAACGCCAACCTTGGGCGTTTTTTGGGCCCAAACAAATTTTTAAAATCAATTTGCGGGGGGCCATGAAAAAGGTTTCAGCACTACGGGGCCCGGTTTTTAAATAGGGTTAAAGACGGGGAGGGAGGACATTCAATTTTTTTAATGTTAAAAACCCCAATCCAACTGAAAACCTTCTTATTTCCCCCTTCAAAAGATCACATCTCAACTTTCTGGCATAGGCGCAAAAAATTCCGGTCTATAAACTTTTTTCCCTGCGTGAAAGGGTATGTACCCCCAAGTATTTAAAAGGGAAAAGTGGACCCCCGAGAAGGGGGAAAAAAGGACCCAACTGTGCAGAAGGGCGTCCCGGGACATAAAAACTTAAAACTAAACTCTTGGCATATTTAAATTTTATGCTGGGAAAAGGGGGCCAATTGTTGCAGGGTTCTAAATTTCTGCCTTTTTAGTCTTACTTAGGGGGAGGAGGGCCAGACATCTATCAGTGCGGTCAGGGGAGCTTTCTCGGATCCGCCCAGGGAACCAGCGTCAGGTAACGCCGCTCGAGGTATCCATTTGTTTTAGCGTCAGTTTGAAGTCACCACAAAAAATAAGTTGCCCCTGGCAAAACGTGAGGGCATCTAATGTTTTGAAAATAAAAGGGAAACGTGTTGGGGGGCTATATTTTGGGCGATTGTGTAGGTCTCCCTAAATACACACCTGACAAACAGAAAAACGCGCATAGTATCCGACAGAACACCCAGGACCTAAACCCGGCAACGTTTATGAAGAATACGCGTCCCCTTTTTTTTTGGCGAGCGAGTTACTGCAAACCCGGGGAAAAAACCGGAAAGGGATTTACTGAGATGAGTCTCCATATGCAACAATCGTGACCTCTGCTTGGGAATAAAAAGGCCCTTGCACGTTTTTCGGGCACTTTGAATCCCTTTACATTGAGGGAGTTATCCTAATACTACCATTAGGATTTAAAAAAAGGGGGGAAAAAAAGGGAAAACATCGGGGGGAAGTACCCGAGAAACAGTGCGACAAAGGGGGGGTGAGACCGATTTTGGAGACCATGGGTTCTAAGAAAAGGAACCAGCCCAACCATTCCCAACAAAAAAAGGCCTAACAAAGCAGGCCAACACCAAACAAGAGCAGAAAAAAGTAACTGATCAGCCAAAAAGGATCGTAAAAGACTGGCCAGTGCTCCCCCGGGGCATGGGGGGTGCATAACCCCAAGATGGGGAATGCATATGTGGAAAAAAGAAACTCAACAATGGAGACGTCCGGGAGAAAAAAATCTAATGAATGCCAGTTTGGGGGGGGACTGGGCGCAGCACCTTTCAGAAAACATCACGCACGAAAAAACCCCCACCCCAACCATCGATTTACCCACAAAAAACATTAATCAATACGCTGGGCGAAGGGGGAAGGGGAAAAGAAACTCCCTGCGGTATGCCCAGAACCACAGGAGGAATACAGATACAAAAACAAGAAATACCCCGGCTAAAAAATACTCATGAAAAAACCCTGTGGTCGGGCCCATAGTCCGGGGTGTCAGCGATGTAAGTCTCTTGGGTGGGGAAGATTCAGGGCCCTGCCCAATCCACGAGGTCTTAAAGGTTCGAAACTCGGACCGAGGGACCCCCTGCCCCCCGGGCAGCCCCGTGGTGTGGAGAAGTCTATCTCCAGTGTTGTTCCCTTTCCCGGGGAGATCATCTCAGGGGGGTCGAGAGCACTAGAAAGGCGGGAGACCGGGGGGAGAGCGAAGTATCAAAACTTATCCCTGTGACGACCTGAACGGAGAAAGGAAACCCCAGAAATAAGGGATCCCCCCGGTCGCAATGGGCGACAACAGGGGTTTGAAGAGGCTCGAAACGAAGGGTTCCCTGGATAGGTCGGCAACGGGTCCATCTGCCACCATCTAGGACGATTTTCTGCATGACCACTTTCCCGCATTATTTTTTCCCTTCAATGTGTACGGTACTCTGCAGTTAGGCCCCCGTGGTCGAGAGGGTCTTGACTTGGGGGCAGAGAGCCCATGGGCCCGGCCCAAATAAATCACCGTCCCCCGGTTCCCAAAATGTATTTTAAAGGGCTTTTGTCAGGGGGGGGATCGGGTCACCTGTTTTAAGGGACCCCGGGAAAACCCTGATTCTAATATTGTTTCGCCTGCGCGTTTCTCCGGGTCATCCAGTGGCTTACAACTGCGTAACTGGGTTTCTGCTGCTCCAACATAACACTTGTAAGCAGCAATAGGGGACTTGTAGATGTTGGGGTCACTCCCCACTTGTGCGACCCTCTTTGGGTAGGCTGCAAGTCAGCTTGAACTGAATTTGGTCCTTTTTCCCCATGTTGGCGTAAACCTGAGCTATCTTCTGGATGTCGCTTGGTAGAATTAAAGGGTTGTCTCACTATAAGATTATAGTTGAAAATGGGGGGGCCAAAAATCAAAGGATGACTCCTGGTTACTATTGGAAAAGTGCGACGGTTTTAGAGAACGGCCGGTTTCTTTTCTTAGCAACGGGTTTGTTTATGGTCAGGGAAGCATTCGTCCTGACCAGGTGTGCACATGAAAAGGAAAGGCAGTTAAGGGGAGGGGCGGGGTGTGTGTATTGCGGGCAAGGAGGAGAAGCAGGGAAGGGGAACAATACCCCAAAACCCCCCTGCATGTCCTTCACTGTTCCCTCCTTGCCTGCCAATACACACACCCTGCCCCCCTCTTAACTGCCTTTCCTTTGCTGTGCCGACCGGGTCGGGAAGAAGTTTCCCTGACCAGAAACAAACACCTTTGCTAAGCACAGTAAACCAGGCCGTTTCTCTAAAACCGTAGCATTTCCAATATAACTAAGGAGTACATCCTTAAATTTTGGTCCCCAATTTTAAACTAGATTTTTCATAGTGGAAAACCCCCTTTAAGGAAAGGACCTTTCAGCTGGAAGTTTTAAATGCGAAGTGCTTCTTCAGGGGGAGGAAAAAACCGGGGTTTCTGTATCTACATATACCCCCCGGGGGGGGGATCTCAGTTGAGTGTGAGGGCAAGGGTTGGTGCAGTGGGGGTGTCCCCCCCCAAATGGGGAATTTTAACTGAGCGCCACAGCTCGTTGTACGAGGGACCAGTTGGCAAGTGGCATCCACGGGCTGGTCCTGACTAGGAGCCCCGGGGCGAGGGAAATCAGTGTATCGATAGGAGCCGCTAACTTGGGTCCCGATCCATGCAAGCTAGGGTCAGTTTGCCACTCCCCTTGAAAACAGCGGGTTAGTAGGTGTTGTCTGGGCAAGTTTTAACTGCCCCGGCTGCGGGTCCTTTTTTCCACTACCCGGGCCCTGGATGAGGCATAGTCCCCCGAGATTGACGTTGTAGGGAGCTGGAGGGCCCGACCCCCTTCCAGGGGAAAGCTGCAGGGGCACCCCCCCAGCCCCCCTCATTAGGTCCAGATGTGGGCCATGGACTAAGGGGATAGAAAACCCAGCTCCCCCGGGGCCCTCCTGACTCTTCAAAGCCCCTTTACAGCGTGCCGAGGCCCAGGGTGTCCCTAGTGGTCACAGCCACATTGCAGGGGGGGGTTTTTGTACCGCCCAGCTCTTCGCCTCCTCCACGTTTTCTGCTCTCGCTGGGATCCGCCGCTGATTCAGTACCACCGGGCTGCTTTTTTTCCGCGCCCCATCCTCCTGTCTTCATCCCCGCACTACGGAACTTTTAGCGCCCGTCCCCCCCGCGCGACGGGAGGCTGTGGCTGCTCTCGGATTGCCCCGGGAGGGGACGCAGGCTGCATCCTCCTTTCTGCGCTGCAGCCGGTTTCCTTCACTGCCGTCCGGCACCGACGTCGCGGAGACTGTACTGCGCCCGGGGGGCCAGGTAAGATGCCGCCCAAGATGAAGCGCGGGAAGATGTCGGGGGAAACCTGCAGCCCGCAGGGGGCAAAATGTTTGAAATTTCCGGGCCACTGCTGGGGGCTCGGCAGCCCTGGCCGCCCCCTTTTTGTCTTCGCTGCTCATTTTCCCCCCGTTTCTGCTGGAAAAGTGCGGTCCGGACGGGCCCCCCCCACACACAGTCCTTTCCCACATAGTTGGCCACGCCCCCCGCAATAATTTTTGAATCATCTTATTTTTGGGAGCCGAGCCTAAAAAAATGGATCAGCCTTTGATGTGCATTTATGTGCACTTTCGCAAAATTTGAAAAAATAAGTGCCTGTTGATGGTGTGACACAGCTTCCTGACACATCATTGAGTTTTACCTGCACAATGGCCGATCCATCACTGATCTAGTCAACCCTTTGAGGTCAATGATTTGGGGAAAAAAATTTTTTTTTCCTTAAAGGAATGTTCCCTCAAAAATACTTATTGTTTAACTCAATTTTTAAGTTAAACACATTTTTTTTGGGGAAATTTTTGGGTTATTTTTTTTTTCCAATCACTTTCAGTATCTTTTTAATAATTCTTAAGTCCGCAGTTTTCACTTTGGGCCCCTAGGGCCCAAATTTGTCACTGACACTTCCGTTTTGTTTAGGACTTTTTACAGTGTCTGTCATTATCAGTAACAGCAGGGGCACCTGAAAGGAGACAAATTTTGTAAGATAACACAGAATCCACCAACAAGGGGGGATGTCACAGCTCCCCCCCTCCCCTCCCTTCACAGTGAAAAAAATCTCCATAGACGCTATGGGACAGAACTGTCTTAAAAAATCCTATGGCATGAAGTCGTAAAGTATTCTCTGATGTGTTAAAGCAGTGCAAACAAGAATTTCTTTCCCCCAATCATATATAGAGGCCGAATAGGGAATCCAATCAGGAAATAAAAACGACTGAGAGGAAAAGAATATGGATCAGGGGCTTGATTTAATAAGTAAAAAAAATTCCCTTTAATCAAAAGGTTATTTTTGCTGTTACTGTGCAGACACTAAGGGCGACAGGTCCCATTTGGGGGTTTTTCCCCTTGTTTTAGTTTTTTTGCAAAAAAAACTGTTTTAAAAAATTTTCTCAGCCCAATCAGGGACCCCCATTGCATTAGTGTAATGCCTCCCGTATCAGCACCCGCGGCACTTTATAATGCACCTGATCTCAGGGGGCGTGCAGGAGGTGGGGCGTGATGCAACCGTACGAAGCTACATATTTATAGCTTCACTATGGCATTTCTAGGCGCATTACAGCTGGAACAGGTAGAGCACTTCCAAAGTGGTTTACCTGAGCCAGAAATGTCAGGGTAACACTAGAATGCATAGGAAGAACAAAGTTGAAGCAGCAAAATTTTTGAAATTTTAAATGGATCCGAGTCCACATTTGCCGCATCAACTTTCTTCTTCCTATGGACTACGAATGACGCTGTCTCCAGGCGGGATGCAGGAGCGGACGATCCGGATGCTGACAGACTGTGGGTGAGCTGGCATATGTCTATATGTTTTCTTCTTTAACACTAGAATGCGCCTGATTTATGACCCGCAGTAGACTGGGTTCATAGATCAGGAGAATGCTATACTAATATTATGCTCATGAAATTGGGCATTCAAACACCAAAATTCCTACATGCCGCTCTAATTTCATGCGCATAATATTAGTATAGCATGCACCTGATCTATGAACCTGTTCTACAGCAGGTCATAAATGAGGCTCATTCTAGCGCTAGTACGACATTTCTAGCTCAGGTAAACCACTTTGAAAGTGCTCTACCTGTTCCAGCACTAATGTGCCTAGAATTACCATACTGAAGCTATAAATCTATAGCTTTGTATGGTAGTAGTGCACCCCCGCCTCCCGCCGCCCCCCGAAATCAGACGCATTACACAGTGCCGCTTGCGCTCTGATACGTGCTTACGGGAGGCATCTGACTAATGCGAACGGGGCTGCGCTAGATCTCGGGCTGAAAATACGCCAGACTTCTGCTGCAGCCCCGTTCATACATCTCGCCCTAATTGGGCAGCTACGATAGCTGTGGGTTTTAACCTGCTAATATGAAACTGCAGCAAAAAGAAGATTAGAACCAGCCATTCTTCTGTGTTTAAAAATGTATGCCTTTATTTCCATCCGTGGATGTAGATGGTACAGGGGATCGACCAACGCGTTTCGGGCATTCACATATTGCCCTTGTTCACTTGTTCACAAGGGCAATATGTGAATGCCCGAAACGCGTTGGTCGATCCCCTGTATCCCCTACATCCACGGATGGAAATAAAGGCATACATTTTTAAACACAGAAGAATCGCTGGTTCTAATCTTCTTTTTGCTGAAGTATTTGTCTAGCAGGATACTGGGAACCTGGGAACCGTGCGGATCACTGCTGTGAATTTCAACCAGGCAAAGAAGCAGGTGCAAAGGATTCCACATTATGGTGAGCAGCGTTCATTTGTATATGAGAGACTAATATGAAACTACTACTCCCAGCATGCATAGCAACCTGTACTTTTCTACACACTGACAGGGCATGATGGGAGAATTAGTTGAAAGCAGCAGGAGTGCTGCAGATCGCGGGCCGCGTCTATAAACCATCAGCAAATATCTCACAATGTTGCACTTGTTTGCTGGGTTGAGCATGGACCCAGCAGACCGAGACTGAAATGAAGGCGACAGCGCATTTCCCTCCCCAGCATGAAATTGCAATGCACTCATTATACCTTTAGTATGTAATGCCGCTTCTTTGTAAGTAAGAGGGCCTGTAATGCTCCCCTGCTCTGCTTGCCTCTGCTTAGAAACCCCC
>JAODAL010011775.1:0-98370 GCA_025379985.1 Phyllomedusa bahiana
CATCTGTGCGACTTTTTTTGGGGGGTCAGCTATGCATCCAAGAGACTATATCGCCATGGAAATGCTGAGAGGATGGTGAGGATACCATTTCTGTTTTCTAATCTCACTCTCTTTATCTCTGCCGGAAAGACTAATAGCTGGAAATGTGGGGGTGTTGGGGTAACTTCCTGGACCATCAAATCTGTCTGGCAATTGGTGTCTTGTGTAAATGCACACAGGTCATAGCCTAATGCTTTGATATGGTCACAGAACTCCTTGAGAATGATTAATCAGGATTAATCTATTTCACCAGGGGGCTTAGCCATTCTAACATAAGAAGGCACATATTGTTGGACATCTTAGGCTTGTGATCACTTTAGTATTAACCCCTTAACAATATATGATATACAGTTATGCCATGAGGTCAGTAAGTGGGTATAAAGCAAGATAAGACCACCTCATACGCAGGATGTAACGGCTCTTAGTTACAGATGGGACCTGTCACTAGCAGCCAGGATCAAAGATAGCTTAAATCTTGCCATTTTAATCCTTTAGATGCTGGGGCCAACGGGACATGAAAAGGCTTAAAGGGGTTTTGCCAGACCCCTTTTTTAAAACCCCTCATCCACTCTTCAGCTCGTGGTCAGAAGGGTGTGTTGATTTATTTGAACGCATGTCATGTGACCCCCCAGAATGACATCACCGGGCCCTTTCTTCTCTCTAGTCAAAGAAAGGTCTGTTATGTATAAGCTTGAGAAACTAAAAGAAGCTCAGAAGAAATTTTTTTGCCCACAGCAAAAGGGATCCAGGTTTCAAATCCCTGCGGGAACCAAAGCTGTGGATTTTTTTTTCTCTTTATAACACTTTCCTCCCTGGGGTTTTTTTTTTTTATTTATTTTCACTATTTGAATAAATTACAAGGAACAGAGCAGGGGTAGAATGACAGCCCTGGGGGTTTACATCAGTAGCTCCGAGAAAAGGGGATGACTGAGCATTTTTGGAATTATGTTTAGCATTACTTTTGGGTACGACATCGGCGATAGTCAAGTCCCCCCCCATCGATAAGTTTTTTCGATTCCCATAGTCATCACTCCGATACCATTAAAATCTATGGGAAGCAACAACCCTTCATTCTTACCCAAACAGGCTGAGAAGCGGGGAATTTTAAAAGCCACAACATCAAATGGAACCTCACATTTAAGCACAACACTTAGGCTATAAAAAAAAAAACAGAAAAAAATACACCCACCATTTACTATCCCTTTCCCCTTTTCCAAAGCAGACCCTTAAAACTGCATCACCCACAAAATTTAAAAATCCAGAAGGGATATTATTTGAACCATCATTTTTCTTGAACTGGGAAATTTAAAAATCCCCGTCTTTGGAACGCAGCATGACTCTAAAAACCTGCATGACGCACAGATTAAAATGTGCCGGAAGAAAGGAGTCTTTGAAGCCCCATGGTAGTTGAACTGGACCTTGACAATCCCTGTCCTGGACCGCAGCATGACCCTTAAACCTGCCCTGACCCACAGATTAAAAACTCCCCGGGAAAAAGAGCCCTTTTCAACACCATTTTAGTTGAACTGACATTAACTATACCTGTCCGGGGCTACAGCATGAGCCCCAAACCTGCATTGCCCCAACAGATTTAAAAAATGCCAGAAAAGGAGTCTTTCAACCACCATTTTAGTT
Source organism: Phyllomedusa bahiana (assembly GCA_025379985.1). Taxonomy (NCBI): domain Eukaryota; kingdom Metazoa; phylum Chordata; class Amphibia; order Anura; family Hylidae; genus Phyllomedusa; species Phyllomedusa bahiana. The sequence goes on from JAODAL010011775.1 coordinate 1,675, forward strand.
TTACTGGACATTGATTAGAACTGTCCTGGACCGCAGTATGACCATTAAACCTGTCGACCCCTAGATTAAAAAGTGCTGGAAAAAGAGTTTTTTCAACCACCATTTTATGTTTTACTGGGCATTGACTATACCTGTCCCCGTGCCACAGCCTGACCCAGGGCCGGAGTTACAGTGGTGCGGGGAGAGCCCAGCTGGCATCCGTCATCTATTAACACGCAGGTAAAATGCCCTGATGAGCAGCAACGAAAACTGTCGTGCTGAAGCAGAGTGCGAAGCGGAAGTGTGAGAACTCCAGCCTTCCTCAGTACACAGTCAAGACCTGGGTAGCGCTTGCCCCTCCGTATGAGTGCGGACCAATTGAGCTTCACTTGGAAATACTGGTGGTTAACGCTCCTGTTACACCCAGGTGCCCTTTTTTCTTGGCATTCTTTTTCTCATTTTACTCAACGTGCTGGAGGAAATGGTCTCTGTACTTTTTCTCTGTCCGTGCTCCATACTCCATGTCCTCTGAATAACCTACATCTGGTCAAGTTTTCCTGTACCTCCCTTGTACAATTCAGAGGAATTTTTTTAACAGCTTTTGTACATGCAAGTTTTTTTAGTAGTTTAATTCTAGAAAACACATTTTTAAAATAGGATGGAATCCCACCATGTCTTTGTTTCTCTTTTTTTTTAATTATTAAATGGGTTGTCTCAATACAGGGATTGATAGCTATGTTAAAGATCTTGCAAAAACAAGTCATTTTGCAATATGTGTCCATTAACAGTGTCCTACCTATTCCTGTTTCTGACAGCACCATCACCCATGAGCCACTTTGGACAATTGTGAAGAACAAATGTCTGTTAGAAACAACATTTTTTTATAATAGGACCTGTAGTATAGCTGCATGTCACAGCAAAATGACCAAAAGTGAAAAAACACGTAGCTGAAATTATTCAGATAATAAAATGTATTTTTTTGCACTTTTCATTCACCTGTGTGACTATAAAATTGCTGTTTATCAGATTTATGTGCAAGCTGCGTCAATTAACAAAGCTGTAGTGCACCAAATACAAAAAACACGTATCTGAAATGTATTCGTATAATAATATTTATTTATTGAACCTTTCAATTCACCTTTTTTTACTATAAAAATGCTGTTTTAAGTTTAAGGTGCAAGCTGCGTCAATGAACAAAGCTGTAGTGCGCCAAAGTCAAAAAACACTAAACTGAAATGTATTCGGACAATAAAATGTATTTTTGCACCTTTCACTTCACCTGTGGTGACTATAAAATTGCTGTTTTATGATTTACGTGCAAGCTGCGTCAATGAACAAAGCTGTAGTGCGCCAAAGTCAAAAACACGTATCAGTTATGTTTTCGTACAATACATGGTATTTTTTGCACCTTTCAATTCACCTGTGGTGACTATAAAATTGCTGTTTTCAGATTTACGTGCAAGCTGCGTCAATGAACAAAGCTGTAGTGCGCCAAAGTCAAAATACACGTATCTGAAATGTATTCAGATAATAAAAGGTATTTTTTGGCACCTATCAATTCACCAGTGGTAACTACACAATTGCTGGATTCAAATTTAACTGCAAGGTGGCTCTATCAACAAATCTGGACTGAGCAAAAGGGCAAAAAACACGTATCTGTAATGTATTCGGATAATACAAGGTATTTTTGGACCTATCAATTCACCTGTGGTGACTACAAAATTGCTGTATTCAAATTTAACTGCAAAGTAGATCTATCAACAAAGCTGGCCTGCGCCAAAGTGAAAAAACACGTATCTGAAATGTATTCTGATAATAAACGGTATTTTTTGGCACCTATAAATTCACCTGTGGTGACTACAAAATTGCAGTATTCACATTTAAGTGCAAAGTGCCTCAATGAACAAAGCTGTAGTGCGCTAAAGTGAAAAAACACGTATCTGTAATGTATTCGGATAATAAAAGGTATTTTTTGGCACCTATCAATTCACCAGTGGTAACTACACAATTGCTGGATTCAAATTTAACTGCAAAGTAGATCTATCAACAAAGCTGGCCTGCCCAAAGTGAAAAAACACGTATCTGAAATTTATTCAGATATAAAAGGGTATTTTGTCACCTATCAATTCACCCTGGGGGGACTAAAAAATTGCAGTATTCACATTTAAGTGCAAGGTGCCTCAATGAACAAAGCTGTAGTGCGCCAAAGTGAAAAAACACGTATCTGAAATGTATTCGGATAATAAAAGGTATTTTTGGCACCTATCAATTCACCTGTGGTGACTACTAAATTTCTGTTTTCACATTTAATGTCAATGTTCCTCAATGAACAAAGCTGTAGTGCGCCAAAGTGAAAAAACACGTATCTAGGTATTTTTGGCACCTATCAACCTGTGCTGACTTGCTGGATTCTAATTTAAGTACAAGGTGGATATATCAACAAAGGTGGAATGGGCAAAATTGAAAATGAACACCTATCTGAAATGTATACTGATAATAAAAGTGGAGTTTTGCACCTAACAAAGAGACCTGCAGTTACTAGAAAAGATGTGTATCCTATAAGTTCAGGCTGCCCAATATCCGGAAATATTTCAATAGAAAACTGTTAATAATAAAGCTATTGTGAATTACTACACTAGGTCTTGGTGAACTTTATCCAGTATTCTTTATAGAGCTTGTCTGTGTTCGCCCGCGGGGCCCCCCTCCGCTCCCCCCATGACTTTACAGCAGTAGATGCTCCTTTAAAATTCTCTACCTAACTATATAAAATCTCCAATCTCTAATCTAACTAAATTGTAAGGATCACAGCTAATAGTTGAGGTTTCTCTGTGAAGAAATATAATAATTTCGCTGAGATGTTTGGAAACAAGCATATCGCACATCCTTCTGCTCTGATACGCTGAGGCTGAACATGAAACGCTGTTCTATTTAAAACGAGGTCAGGTGATTTTTCCAGCCAATTGCAACCATACATATCCCAGTCATGACGTCGCACACACATCTCACCCTGCTCTATTCTGTAATCTGATTTGCTGGCCGCCAAAATTTCAGGAAGCGCCGAAAATGGTGCGATCTTAATAGATGATGCACAGATTTTAACCTAAATTATCGCATGATCTAAAAAATCCGATCACCATAACAACTGTGCCGATTTCAACTTTGTTGATAATAATCGCTCAACACTACTGGTAATGACTGAGGAGCTCTCAGCCCTGGTCTTTTCCCCTGGAGACGAGTTGTAAACAATGCATCATTAAAGGAGCAGCTAAAACAAAGACGGTCCAGAATTTTGAATAATGATGAATGATAAAATGTTTATTAATTAATTTGCAAACTTCCAACGTTAATTTTACTATGCGGCAAAACCCCTTTAAGTAATGGTGCTTTGCAACTCTTATCACCTCCCACACAATGCGATTGTGCGATGTGGTTGTCTTGGGTGCCATCTAGCACTATTATTACACTCTAGGTGTAGTTAGACAGACGTTATTGTACATTGTTCTGCAATTTAGTGTTTTACTATTGCAAAACCATGCAAAAGAAATTGTCGAGAACCCTAAGGGAACTATAAGTACAAGTTAATAAAAAGGTTAAGAATAAAAAAGTAAGAAAATATTACAAGTTCGACCAACCTCCTCCTTTCACAAATAAAATAACAAAAGAAATAAAAATGTTAAACATAATTAGTAAAAGTAAGATTTATTAAAAATAACATTATTTATCTCATATGGTAAATTCTTTAGAAAAAAAAAAACTAAATTGTGTTTTTTTGGGTTAGTTTGTGTCTCTATAAATTCAAATAAAAAGTGATCATGTATTCCAAAATGATAGCTATAAAAACAATACTTCTGCTCACACAAAACGGACCCTTTTTAGGTCTATAGGTGGAAAAATAAAAAGTTGTTAGTCACATGTGTTTTTCACATTGCCCTTCACATTGAATTTTGTTTTATTAACCAATACATGATTTGGTAAAATCAATGGCACCATTAAAAAGTAGATCTTGTCCCACAAAAAAAGACAGAAAAATTAAATAGCTATGGCTTTTGGAAGGCAGGAAGGAAAAAGCGAATGTAATGTAAACAAAATTGCTATGGCAAGAAGGAGTTAAAATAATTGCATAATGTAATTTATTATTTCTGAAATGGCGGACCTAGGTAAATGTATTCTTTAGGTACCATTGTATGAATAACTATATTTGTTTATTTATTTTTTAGATTTTTGGAAACTTCTCCTCTGACTGGAACTGTAATGAGAAAAAAATAAATAAATAACCAGAACTCACCTCTTCAACCATCACCACTCCATTGCCAGAACTTCTATGTTTCCTGCTGGTCCCACAGAAGTATTATCACATTGCACATCTGTCTGTACAGTCAGTCATTGTCCTTAGCAACCATGTCTATACATGAAAGCAGATACCAATAAATGTAATGATTGGCTACACAGTCACATGAGCAATGTGCGTGAACGTGACGTTACTGCTGGGGGACCAAAGAGGAACATCAGCTTCAGCAGTGCTGGAAGTGTAGTAGCTGTAGAGGTGAGTACCAATAGGTTTTTTTTGTTTTTTTTTTAACACTCCCGGCCAATATAGTGGTTTCTGAAAATCTTGGAAAATCCTTTTAAGCATGTTACTATAGGATTATTTGTATACCGTATGGCATTATTCTATATGGGGGCTCTGATACCAAGTACAAAAGCATCATCCAAAGTAAATATTGTCATAATTTACAGTAGAGGGCAACTATAGAAAACGTCCTATAGGGTTTAATATTACTTAAAGGGCTTTAAGTGGCAGATGTATCAATAATGTCTAACTGCAGCAAACTTCTTATGCATTGCTTTGTATCCTTAACCACACTCCCTTTCCACGAAAACACACCCATTATGCTGACGCCCCACACCCTTTTCCAGACAAGGTGGAGAAGTGTCTAGAAACTGTGTAATGCACATAATTAGAGATGGGTGAATTTCCCGAAATTCGTTTCGTTCACTTCGCCGAATTTCTCGGCAAAAAATAACTTCAGTCTGAATTACTTCGGCACGAATCACGTTAAAAAACAGCTATTTCCAGGCTGCACAGAGCCTGCAGGGTGCTATAGAACATTGTGCCATGCTTAAATATGCAGAGGGCGCTTGGTTTGGTCTTCATACAATGTTGTGTTTTAGTATGACACGCACATGACTGCCGCCGCTCTTAGAATCGCTTCACTATAAAATTCCCTGGGCTTTAAGAGGGCAAAACTTACCAAAAAACTGAAGCGGGAATGTTGCCTGATAAAGTCATGCCAGAGAAATATGGAAAAAAACAAGCTGAGAGCTCAGGTGGCAACATTAGTGACAAAATTGGGAGGGGATGGCGGCACCCCACAGCAGCAGCATGAGTTCAGACAGTAGCACAATGACAGAGTTGAAATTTTCACAGCAGCAGCCACGCAGCAGCAAGGTCAGACAGTGGCGCAATGACACAGTGGGTAGGTCAGGGCAGCACCCCACATGGCGAGCCTGAGGTCAGAGGGGGCCACAATGACTTTCCCTTGGAGGGGCAAAAACAGGAAAAGGCCACAGATTTGGGACAATGACACAGTTTTAGGTCTTTGGAAACCACCCACAGCAGCAGAAAAGATTTTCAGATATGGGACAATAACATTGTGTAGGTCAGGGGAAGCAGCAACAGCAGCGGGCATGAGTCAGATAGGGGGCAAAAACACTTCGGGAGGTGGCAAAAAAAAGGAGTAGGCCACAAGTGGGACAATAAACACAGTGGGGGAGCCCCCGGCAGCACCACAGAAAGCAGCATGAGGTCAAACATTTGGCACTTTTACACAAGGGGGTAGGTCCCAGGCACACCCACAGAAACAGCATGAGGGTCAGAAGGGGAAACAATGACACAGTGGTTAGGTCAGGGCAGCAGCCACAGCAGCAAAAGAAGTCACACAGTGGCACAATCACATTCTGGAGGGGGAAAAAAACAGGAGTGGCCACGGGAGGGGGACAATGACACAGTGTTTGGGTTTCACGGCACAGCCACAGCAGAAACCCTTTAGGTCACACAGTGGCACGACGACATTCTGGAGGTGGCAAAAAGGAGTAGGCCACAGAGTGGGACAATGACACGGGGTTGGGGGTCACGGCCGACACAGCGGGCAGCAGGAGGTCAGACAGTGGCACAATGACACAGTTTGGGGGGCTTTGGCAGCGGCCACAGCAGCACATGGGTCAAAACAGGGGCCACAATAAACTTTCTGGGGGGTTAAAAAGCAAGGGTGGGCCCCCAGAGTGGGGCAATGACACAGTGTGGAGGTAAAGGCAGCACCCACAGCAGCAAGATTTTTCAACAGGGGACAAAATTTACAAGTGTGGAGGTCCCGCAGAGCCACAGCAGCAGCATAAAGGTCGGGCTTTGGGCACAATGACACAGGGGTGGAGGTCACGGAAAACAGCAGCATGGGGTAAAGGCAGGGGGCACAATAAACTTCTGGAGGTGGCAAAACGGATAGGCCACAGAGTGGGAAAAAGAAAACAGTTTTAGGCCAGGGCAGCACCACAGCAGCACATGAGGTCAGACATTTGGAAACAATGACACAGTTGTAAGTCACGGACAGCCACAGCACAGCATAAAGGTCAAAAAGTGAAACAATGCCAAGTGTGGAGGTAAAAACCGGAAAAAAGCAGCCACCAGAAAGCATGAGGCCCGGCATTTGCCACAATAAAATTTTTCTGGAGGGGGCCCAAAAACGGGAAGTAGGCCCAGAGTGGGAAAATTTGACACAGTTTTGGAGTTCACGGCAGCACCAAACAGCACAGCTTTGGGGTTCAGACAGGGGCAAAAATGACACAGTGTGGTTCACGGCAGCAAAACACCAGCAGCATGGGGTCAGACAGTGGCACAATGACACAGGTGGGGGTTCCGGGCAGCACCACAGCAGTACATGGGGCCCAGGCATTTGGCACAATGACATTTTTGGAGGTGGCAAAAACAGGAGTACCAAGAGGGGGACAATGCCCAAGTGGGGAGGTCACGGCAGCACCCACAGCAGCAGCATGAGGCCCAGACAGTGGAAACAATGCCAAATTTGTGGGGTTCACTTCACAGTCACAGGGGTACATGAGGCAGGCAGGGGCACAATGACATTCTGGAGGTGGCAAAAACGGGAGTAGGCGACAGAGTGGGAAAAAGACACAGTGTGGGGGTTCACGGCAGAAAGCCACATTAGCACATGGGGTTTCCAGGCAGTGGCACAATGAAAATTCTGGAGGGGGAAAAAACAGGGGGAAGGCCACAAAGGGGGAACAATGCCCACAGGGTGGGGGGTCACGGCACCCACAGCAGCACATAAAGGCCCAGGCAGTGGAACAATCACATTTTTGGAGGGGCAAAAACGGGGAGTACCCCCCATTTTTGGGGGACAATGACACAGTGTGGGGGTCAGGGCAGAAAGCGACGCAGCACCTTTAGGCAGACAGGGGCCCAAAATGACATAGTATGGAGTCGGCAGCACCCCACAGCAGCACATGGGGCAGGCAGGGGCCCAAAATGACATCGGAGGTGGCAAAAAAAAAGGATTAGGTCCGAGGGGGACAATAAACACAGTGTGGAGTTCACGGCACACCCCACAGCAGAAAGCATGAGGCCCAGGCAAAAGCACAATCAAAATTCTGGGGGTTTGGAAAAAACGGGAAAGTAGGCCACAGATTTTGGGACAATGACACAGTGGGAGGTCACGGAAAGCACCCAAACAGCAGCAGCATGAGGTCGGGCTTTGGGCACAATCACATTCTGGGGGTTGGCAAAAACGGGAGTAGGCCAAAGTTTTGGACAATGACAAGTTTTGGGGTCCGGCAGCCACAGCAGCAAGATGGGCCAGAGAGTGGAAACAATGATCAGGGGTGGAGGGGGGGGCAGCAGCCACGGGCAGCAGAAATGGGGGTCAGACAGGGGCCCCCCCCCCCCCACAAGGGCCCCCATGGGGGTGGGGAGGGGGGTTTGGAAATTTTCCCCCCCCTTTTAAAAAGATGGTTGGTGGCAGAGGGGAGAAACGGGGCAGCAGATGGGGTGAAACAGGTGGCTGGGGGAAATCAGAATAGTGGCTGGGGGCAGGTAGTTTGAATCCAAAATCATTTTCTCACAGTTTGGGTAGGCTCGGGGCCCTGATGTAGTCTGACGCCTAAGTCATTGGTGTGGGGGAAAATTCCTGGCCGATCCACCCCTGATTAAATCTTGAAAAGGTCAGTCGTTCCACATTTCCCGTGGAAAAGGGGTTTCCCCTTTGGGTAACGATGGCCCCCCCCGGGTACTGAACACCCGCTTTTGATGCCACACAAATGGCCGGGCGGGACGGGCTTCTCCATTTCCCAAAACTCGGAAATTTGGGGCCACACATCCATTTTTTGGCTGCCCAGTGTCCAGCCGAACTTAAAATTTTGGGGGGCCCTTTGTGCTGTCCAATGGGCCCCCACCCCCTTTTGGGGTTCAGGGCGTTTCCAGGCCCGGCCTGCTGCTGCTGGCGACTACCCTCCTCACAGGCGGGTGAAGGAAGTTTGCTTATCAGTCCTCCAGATTTAGGTACTCTAGGGAGCGGTACTGCTCTCCCCCCCCACCTTCCCCCCACCCGCCGCGGCAGTGGGGGGGGGGTCGTGGCGCTGAGGAACCCCGTTCAGCCCCTGTCAGAGGAGGGACGATCCCACAAAAAGCACGGCCAACTGATTACGGGGGGTTTTTCCCTTTTAGAAATTTGAGTTTGCCCCTCCCTCTCAATAGCTGGGAAAAAGGGCTCCCATTTTGGACCGGTAGCGAGGGTCCAATAGGGGGGAGACCCCAGAAGTCATCCCTTTTCCGGATGTTTATTTATTGGGCCCTGACACAAGCCGGGCAAATAAAAATGCTGCGGCCATCGGGCACAAGTAAACCCCGAGGGGTTTCCACTGCCCCCATTTCCACTGAAATACTCCCAAAGGGTGTTTGGGGGGGTCATCTGCCTCGCTCCCATCCCCAAATCCAACTCCTCCAGCTGCCCCTGCTCCCTCCCCCTTTTGTCACCGGGGAAAAAAATCCACTCTTTAAACCAGACAATGCTTCTGCCCCAATGCCCCCCCCCTTCCCCCCCCCCCTTCCCCCCCCCCCCCCTTTTCCCCCCCCCCCCCCCCTCCTCCATTTTTTTCCCCCCCGGGCCCCCCCCCCCCCCCCCCCGGAAAACCTTCCAATGGGGGGGGGGGGGGGGGGCCCCCCCCCCCCAACCCAAAAAAGGGGAAGGGGGAAAAAGCCCCCCCCCGGCCCCCAGGGTCCCCCCCCCCCCCCCCCCCTCCCCATTCCCCCCCCCCCCTTGCCCCCCCCCCCCCCCCCCCAAGAAAAAAAAAGGGGAAAATTTTTTTTTTTTCCCACCCAACCCCTTTTTTTTCCAGGACATAAAGCAGGGGAAAGACTTTTAATACATCCTTTTAGTCCGGGCGACTGACAAATAACGCCCCCCTCCTGAAGGGCCCTCAACAAACGGCAGGTTCACCAAAAACAACCACTGGTTTGACATAAAATTTAAAACGGGGGAGTACTTCTGCCCTCCCCGGGGAATCATCAAAAATCGTTTTTTGGGCCTTTCTCTTTTCTTTACAGCCCGGTCCAACATGTCAGGCTGGAATTTCCAACGGGGGGAAAAAACGCATATCAGAGTTTTGGTTGGGGGGGGCCCTTTCCCGGGCCGCTGCAACTCCGAGGGGGGGTTTTTTCCTTTGGTTTTGGGTGGGAAAAGGAAAAAGGGTGCATGCACAGATTCCGGGGCCTTTTTCCCCAAAAAGTTCTAAAGATGGGTTTGGAAGACTTCGGGAAACCCTTTTCACAACCAAAAAAAAAATTGACACTTGGGGCCATGGACCATCCCCCCAGGGTGCAGCGCGGACCCCAAAATGTTCCCCCTTTTGTCCGCACCAGGTTTTCCGATTTGCATTGGCAGGGAAAAGCCACATCTTTTCTTTTTTGCTGCATGACGCGGAGCAAAAGTTCCTCCCCTTGTGACTTCGTTCGCCGGGGCAACCAATGTAGAACGCGTGACACCGCTTTTCCCTACACATGTTTAATGATGGAGCTACTTGTGGAGGCTGAGATGGTGGTGTGGTGGAGGAGGAAAGGAGGGGGACATTGGCGCAGGGGCAGCATTTGACAACATTGGGGGAGAAAGCGGGGTCTCCGTCCAAGTTTTTTGGGGGTGCCTGGGCCGGAAGCACATTACCCCAGTGGGGGCCCTAAAGGGCATGTTCTGGCCCGGGCCGTAGTTACAGCCCAACGTCCCCCTTTCCGTGCAAACCTTTGGGAAAAAACCCTTTAAACTTAAGGACTGGCCCCCCTTCTGTTCTACATATTTTTTTAATTTCTGGTACTGCCCTTTTGGAAAAGAAATTACGGCTTGGAACTCTCCCCTCTCGGCTTTTGGGACAAGCATTTTTTCTCTGAAGGTGCAGATTCCCCCCATTTGGAAAGGGGGGGACTGCAGTACCAACAACTTTGGGCAGGAGCCCGGTCAGCTGCTGCCCCTTAGGATGGTTTTTTAAACCCCATACTGTTTGGGCTCTTTGCAACAAACCTCCTTTAACGTCTTTCTGGCGCCATAAGGGAGCGGGGGAGCGGGAGCATCGGACCGGGAATGAAGTCAAAGAGAAACACTCCCTTTTGGCACAGGTGGGGACCTTTAAAAGGGTGCAATGGGAAAGCGTGCCACGGGGGCTGCTGCTGTGCTGTTCTGCGGCGGGAAGGATGGCCCCCACTTTTTAGCCACAATTTTTTTCCCAGGGCCCCCGGATGGTTTACGCTCATGTGTTGACGCAGGCCGTGGTGCCAACGTTAGCTCCCCCGGGCCACGCATCACTTTCTGCCCTTTCAATTCTACATAACCCATAAACGGCTCCTCCGTTTTCTAGAAAAAAACTGGGCCCCAAACCCCGAGTATCGGGTTTTAAACCGGGCCCAAAGCTCCCCACTGATGACTACGCCGCCCCCTTTGCTGAGCCCCCTTTTCCCTACTTTCTTGGGCCCGCGAAGCAGGTTTTTTTAAAAAACCCCTGGCCGCTTGGGGTCCCACCCCCCACACTGCTGCTATCCAGCTGAAATCCCCGGGCCCCACGAAACCCCCCCTTCTGGCGCGTCGCTGCAACTTTACGCCCTCTTCTCCTACGATGTTTAAGCCCTTGCCTCACCCGACTCCCAATTTCGGTCGGCTACATCATCATCTATTTGTGTTTTTATCGTCACCCCGCTGTCCCATCACCGGTCTTGGTATGCAGAGGGGACCCCCTTTACAACATGGGCCTCCCATGCCAAATCTCAAAATCTATACTTTTCCGCCTACTGCAAAAAAGCAGGGGGAAAATTTGGGCCCCCTTTCTTCGCTGCCCAAATTTGCTGCTTTACTGCCCCTCCTCAAATTTTTATCCCGCTATATAGTTTGGGGCAAAACCCAGACCAAATAATAATCTCTGGCTGAGGAAAAACCGGGGTGGGCAAAAGCGGGTTTAGGACAGTGAGGGGGCCCCCGACCCGCCCCCGGGGCCCGCCAACTAAGGGTTGGGTCTGACCTTTTCCCCCCCCAAATCTTTGGGTGGGGTTGGGCAGAAGTCTCTGGGAGGAAGTGGATGACCTAGCGAAAACCCAAACAAGAACCCTTTTGGGGTTTCCCATCCTTTCACAGCCGCTAGATGACAGCGGCATTTGTGGGCCTCACCGAGTGACCCCTTCTGGACGTCCCCTTTTCTTGTGCGAAACCCGGGGGCCCGGAAAGTTTTTGCCTCTGCCACTCGCAGGGGAAAAAGCCTGCCACCTCTCTGTCGACCCTTTCGTTTTTTTTCTAAAATGAAAAACACTTTGATAAAGATATCTGTATTTTGAAAATACACACCCTTTAAATTTTAAAGCCCAAAAGAACCCCCTAAGAAGCTTGGTAACCCTTTGGGTATAAATTGCGCTCCACAAAAGGGGGAGAAAAAATTACTTGGGATTGCCTTTAAAAAAATCTATTTTTTTTACTGAATAAAAAAGCACAAAAAGGCCCTTTAAAAAAAACCTTCGGATATAATTATCTACCGGGAAATTTTTTCTGTGGGGGGTGAAAAAAAAAAAGTTTCCCTTTTTCCGAGTTAAAAATGCAGAACAACGCTTTAATTTAAACCCCCGGGTGTAAATTGCGCAAAAGAAATTTTAGGGAACCACAAACAAATAGCTTTGGGGAGCGTGTTACAAAAGGCGTTTTTTTCGCTACACCAAAAAGAAAAAAAATTTTAAGTAACCTTCCTTTTGAATTATTTCTACAGAAAAATTTATGTATTTTTTGGGGTTTAAAATGACGGTTTTTTTTGGGGGCGCACACCCTTTAAAAAAATGCTTTAAATTTAAACCCCCGGATGTAAAATTTCGCCAAACAATTGGGCCACCACAAACTAGTAGCTTTGTAGCTGTTACAATTGGGGTGTTTTTTTACGCCACACAAAAAAAGATAAAAATGTTTAAATTTAAACCTTTTGTTGTGATTATGCAAAAGGAAAAAAAGTATGTATTTTGGCGTTAAAAATGACGGTTTTTTTTGGGGGCAGCACACCAAACAAAACAACGCTTATTAACCCCCGGGTGAAATTGCGCCAAACAATTGGGGCCCCCAAAAAACAATAGCTTTGTAGCGTGTTACAATTGCTGTTTTCTAAGCCACACAACAAGGATTTAAAATTTTTAATTAACCTTTCCTTTTTGAATTAAGCTACCGGAAAAATTTTAAAGTAATTTTTTACGTTGAAAATGACGGTTTTTTAAGGGGCAGCCCCACCCCCGCAAAACAACGCTTTAAAAAAAACCCCCGGACAAAAATTTCGCCAAACATTGGGGCCCCCCACAAACTAGTAGCTTGTAGCGGGTTTCAATTGCGTGTTTTTTACGCCACAAAAAACAAGAGATAAAATTGAATTAAAAACCCTTTGCTTGTTTTTTTTGCACAGAAAAAATGTAAAATTTTGGCGTTTAAAAAACGGGTTTTTTGGGGCAACACCCCAAAGGGGGCACAAACAACGCTTTTAAATTTAACCCCCGGGTGAAAAATTTCCAATAGAATTTAGCAAACCCAAAAAGAAGTGGGATTTGTATTTGTAAAAACCGGGGGGGGGGGGGGGGGTTTCTTTTAAAACAATACAACATAACGGCTTAGATCCCACTTTTGGGTATTGAAGTATAAGCAAACTGCAGTGGACGCACACTGGATTTCAGATCCCAAAAACCCCAAAAAATCAAAATAGAACAAATTTTGAGAACATTCCCCCTGAAAAAAAGCTGAAACCCCCCCAAAAAATCGCTGTATAAAAAACATTCTTCCCTGAGAGCTATCAAAATCAGCCGCGGCCCGCACCTTTCCCCGATCATAAAAGGTTTAGAGGGGTGTGAACTCCCAAAGTCCCCGCCCCGGGGCCCTTTTTTATAGTGCGGGGACATCACAGAAACCCGCCGGTCTCTGATTGGGTTTTTTCTCACATGCATGCAGGCTATGCCCCTTTTTTCCTCCCAGAGTGCTTTGCCCCTGTAGCGCTATGGCTTGCAGCCATTTTAAAACAACAAAAGGGACACTTTTGTTCACCTTACAACCCCCAAAAATTCGACTTTTTTCAGAACCGAAAATTTCCCCGGAAAATTCCTAAACGAATTCCCCCTTTTTTTAAATCGATTCGCCCATCTCTACACATAATATACATATATTGGGGCAAAAATTACGCAATTAATTTTTTCCCCCAAAATTTTGCCAGAATTTGGTGAAACTGCCTATAAATTTTGCCTTTTGTATGGTTTAAACCAGCCCTTTTTAAAATTTCCCGGGCTCAAGCCCTCTGTTTGGAGACCAAATTTAAAAATGGTATATCTCTAAAAATTAGAATGTCTTGTGTTCCCAGTTTTAAATAATATTCACAAAACCTGGGGCAGCGATACTGATGAGCATAACAACTTTAGATACATTGGTGACTTTATTGTTGGTTAATAGGGTCATCAGGGTCTCTTAACATAAAATTGCAGCCATGGAAGTGCAAAGCATGAGTCATATTAATAAAAGTTTAAGAGTGCAATCATGAGGAATATAAAACAATATAGTCACCGCACACTTATTGTCATATTCTTACATAATTTAGAGCCTGGGTCAGAAACTGCATGAATATTATTAAGACTCATTAAAACATATCAATAACCAGTGGTCTCTTTCACAGGAAGCCTTCCATTCACTACTAGTGGGCTTTGCTGGACAATTACCTTGATTCTATTAGTTACTGCTTAATTAATCCCTTTATCAGTGGGGCAGGATAAAGGAAGTCAACCATTTCAGTGGTATTACATTAATTAACCTAAGCATTTACTTTTATTGTCTGGAAAGTGGCGAGATGTCTGTTCTGAGTTAATTAACCATTCTATTTCCACTGCAAATAAATAGTTACCTACGGGTTCATTTGTTAGATTTGTATTTAACCCTTGGTAATTCCTCCCAATTTAATGGCTAATTCCCATTTTTTAATCAATATTGTATAAATCTGAATTGGCTCTGAAAAAGATTAAACGTCTATCTGCTTTCATCTTTATCAAAAAATATAGAACAACCCAATCTTTTATTATATTAATATTATTGCAAAAATCTAATTCAGGTATGCAGCAGTAGAAATTAATTGCATGAGCTACAATCAGTACTTTTTCTGTAGAGATTCCTAAGAGTGAAAAGAACTATAGTAAGTAGATTAAAGGGGTATTCTCACCACATTCATTAGCTTTACACAAGTAGACAAAAGTAAATAAAGACCATTACCAATACATTACTGTTTTGATTTTGCTTCTTTCCAGAGATATTAGTAAATCTTATCTCCTGCTTTTTTTTTTCTTCACAAGCTTCCCAGGTTAATGGATACCTCTCTCTGTTTTACAGGCTGGAGCAGTGGTCAGGATGATGACTCACTCCCTGCTGTGTTTTTTGTCTTGAAAGACAGTAGTTTGTTAATATAACTTACAGACAACCTTTAACTCTTAGAGTTATGTAGGATTGTGGACTACAGTTTAGAAACCTTTAGCACGCATGTCACTGTAAAAGGCTCAGCTAAGAATAACTGATATGCAAATCACTGCTGTAAAACAACCGTTTCATAGCCTGAACAGAAAATGTAAGCCTTAAGGTTGCTGTGACTCTGTAAAATGAGTGTGTAAACTCTGTGACTCTGTAAAAATCATGGTGGGAACACCCATTTAAGTAAATTAAGGGACTGATCTAAGTACTGACTGTGAGAAAAATTCACTCACATGACAGTCATCTCTCCTTCAACTTCATAACTAGTCAGATCTGACAAATGGCCCCAGCTCCCAGGAAAGCCTCAATTAGTTAACACCCAGCTCAGACCATTGTAAATGCCCTTCATAGGAGGCTAGCACAGCAGGAGAGGTTGACCCATCAAAAGAACCCTCATTTCCATTAATTAGCTCAAATCCCCAGCTTCAAAGACTTGACCAAAAGGCTTCTAGCCGCAGCGGCCTCGATATTTCATAAAGATTTATAGACGATCTGTTCATAACTGGTCTATGGCAGTTTCATATCTTAAAATATGAAACTCCCCATACACATAGCCACCACTCCCACGTTTGCACGACGCAGGGTGACCGAGAAATTCAGAACTGGACTTAGGGAGCACTTAGGATAGGGGTGTCTGACACCAGGGCGTAGCTTAGGTCCAGCCAGTTCTGATGATGTCACTGGTTCCGTTCTGTGCCAATGACCAGCCGACTAATGGCCCAATTTGTTTTTTCAGTAAGAAATAGCATGGACATAGTGTGATGAGTTCATAGACCGGATTAGGTGTGTGGGGGGAGTGTAGTGGGCTGCCATGTGGGCTATCCCATTACAGATATAAGCAAAAGCACCAGATGGGGCCAGTCGCAAAGGCGTGCGGCATGAAATATGATATATGAATATATTTTAAGTGTAAAATATTATCTGAATATGAGCTGAAACCTTTTATAAACATACATAAATAAAATCCCTAACAACGCGTTTGTCACCGAGACCGGCGCAACATCAGGAATTGCGATATAGAGAATTGCCGGGAAATACAGTAATTCAAATTCTTTAAGCTCTTCTCATTGGTCGGCAAAAAACAGCCAATCAGAATAGGAGCAACAGTGACCCATTATAAGTAGAGATGGGCGAATTGATTCTAACAAAGTGGAATTCGTTTAGATTTTCAGGAAAACTTCGGTTCTGAACGAAGTCGAAGTTTGGGGTACTACACGTGAACGAAGTGTGCTTTTGATTGATAAAATGGCTGCGAATACATGGCATTACATGGGGCAAAGAACTCTGGAAGGAAGAAGGGCATAGCCTACATGACATGTGCAGAGATGAAGCCAATCAGAGACCTGTGGGATTCTGTGACGTCACCGCACTATATAAGTCTGGGCGCGACGCTGGGAGCTCATACCGCTTTCACTGTACTGATTAGGGAAGGTGCTGCCACGGCTGCTTATGATATCTCTTACTAAAGAACTAATTTTTATACAGCGATTTTTTGGGGGTGTCACAGCTTGTCTCAGGGACACTGCTTCTCTTAACTTTCTAATTCTGATTTTGTGGGGTATTGGAACTGAAGTCCAGTGTGCGTCCAATGCAGCTGCATATACATTTTAATGCTATCTACTCAAAGCACATAAAATATCCAAGGGTTATCTAAGTCTGTTCCTGTTGTATTCATTTAAAGAAACAGCGTTTTTACAATCCAAATACCACTTCATTTTTGGTTGCTCAATTCTTTTGCGCAATTTACATCCAGGGGTTAATTAAGAGTTGTTCTGCTGTTGTGGTCACTAAAACAAACCGTCTTTATCACTGCCAAAAAAGATATTTTTCCTGTAGCATAATTCATAACCAAAGGTTAATTACAAGTTTTTCTCTTGTTGTGTACCGTAAAATACACGCCATTGTAACACGCTACAAAGCTGGTAGTTTTTGGTTGCTCAATTCTTTTGCGCAATTTACATCCAGGGGTTAATTAAGCGTTGTTCTGCTGTTGTGGTCACTAAAAGAAACCGTCTTTTTCACCGCCAAAAAAGACATTTTTCCTATAGCATAATTCATAACCGAAGGTTAATTACAAGTTTTTCTCTTGTTGTGTACCGTAAAATACACGCCATTGTAACACGCTACAAAGCTGGTAATTTTTGGTCGCTCATTTATTTGGCACAATTTACATCCAGGGGTTAATTAAGCGTTGTTCTGCTGTTGTGGTCACTAAAAGAAACATTCTTTTTCACCGCCAAAAAAGCAATTTTGACTGTAGCATAATTCATATCCGAAGGTTAATTAAGCCTGTTTGTGCTTTTACATTCAGTAAAATACACAGTGTTTTTAAACAACACATACAAGTAAATTTTTCCTGGCCATTTGTGGAGCGCAATTTATATCCAAGGGTTACCCAAGCTTGTTAGTGGGTTCATTTGGAGTCAAATACAGGGTGTGTATTTATCATATACAGATATCTTCATCAAACAGTGTAAATTTTAGAACAAACAGTAAGTCAGACAGAAAAAGTGGCAAAGGCTACTACACCTGCGAGTGGCAGTGGCACAAACATTCCTGGAGCAGGCCCCAAGTAGCAGCACAGCAAGGGACGTTTACAGCAGGGGTCATTCGGTGAGGCCAGACCTGCCGGTGTCATCTAGCAGCCGTGTGTTGTTCACAACCCAATGGTCCTTGATTGGTTTTACTAGGTCATCCCCCTTCCTCCCAGATGACATCTGACAACCCCAGCCAAGAGTCGGTTTGGGGGGCGTCAGACACACCCTTAGTTGGCATGGCCCGGAGCGGTCGCGCCCTCACATGCCCAACCCCCCTCTGTCCCATACCGTTCCCCTCGCCAAAGATCTACTATTGGTCTGGGCTCAGCGCCACTATATAGCGAGATGAACAATTTGAGAGGGCAGTCAGCAGCTACTTGGGAGCGAAGAAATGGGGCCAAAATTTCCCCCGCTTCTGCGTATGCGGCAAAGTATAGATGTGGAGAGTGGCATGGGAGGGCAATGTTGTGGGGGGTCAGCTCTGCATACCAAAACCGGGTGATGAGGACAGCAGTGACGATGAAACACAAATAGATGATGATGTAGCCGACCGCACTTGGGAGCCGGGTGAAGCAAGGGCTTCATCATCATCAGGAGAAGAGGGCATCAGCTTGCGTGTCAGGCAGCGGCGCAGCCAGCAAGTGGTTTGTGTGGCCGTGAGTCAGCAGGGTAGCAGCAGTGTGAGGTCAGGAGCCAAGCGGCCACGGGGTAGAAAACCCGCTTCGCAGTGTCAAGGTCATAAAGCGACAATGGATCTCCTGTTCCCACTCCGGTACTCCAAATCAGTGTCTAAGTGCACGGGCCGGCCAATGAAGAAAGAGTCAGATGCGTTGTTCTGGTCCAATCTTATCCATGCACTCCTCCCTTTATTCAGCGAGGCACACATAGTTATATGGGATGCAGTGGGCGGGGGGCCTGCGCAGTGGGACAGTCCATAGGGAGGGGTTGAGCACAAAGTTCTCTATTGGTTCAAAGTAGTTGCCAGGAAGATGAAATTTCTGGTTGTATCAGTCAGTGCTTCTTGGGACATGTAGTCGAAACTCAGTCGCTTGTTGGCAGGATATATACATGGAATCGCGGCCATCTTGAATGCCTCAATACTGCACAGTCATCGTCCTCAAATGGATATATGGATATCTGTATGGTCTTATAAGGAGGAAAGCTTGGTATTTTCTTATAAACAAACTTTAGCTTATTGATGCACACATGTACACATATTAGCATTAACCCTCACAGCAGGTCCATGAAAGTAGCGGCACAGGGGCTCAGCGAGGCAGCGGCGGTAGTAGTCACTCAGTGTGGAGCGTTAAAATCAGCTACTCGGCGGTGTGGCAGTTCTTTGCTAAGACACCAGAGGAGCCGAGTATGGGTATATTTGGAATCTGTGGGCAGAAAGTGAAGTGTGGCCAGGGAGCTAACGTTGGCATCACGGCCCTGCGTCAACACATGCAGCGTCACCATCCGGTGGCCTGGGAGAAACGTGGCTCAGATGTGGTGGTCCATCCTGCCGCCGCAGCAGCAGCAGCGGCCAGTGGCACGCATGCCATTGCAGCCAGTCAAGGCTCCACCACCTGTGTAGAAGGGAGCTGTTTCTCTTTGACATCATCTCCCGGTCCAGATGCTCCTGCTCCTCGCTACTCATGGCGCCATCAGTCGTTCAGCGAGGCGATTGCAACAGTATGCGTCCAACCATCCTAAGGTGCAGAAGCTGACCGTGCTCCTGTCCAAGTTGTTGGTACTGCAGTCCCTCCCTTTCCAAATGGTGGACTCTGCACCATTCAGAGAACTAATGGCTTGTGCCGAGCCGAGATGGAGAGTTCCAAGCCGTAATTTCTTTTCCAAAAAAGGCAGTACCAGCACTTCATAAATATGTAGAACAGAAGGTGGGCCAGTCCTTGAGCTTATCGGTTAGTTCCAAGGTGCACGGCAGTGTGGATGTCTGGAGCTGTAACTACGGCCAGTATATGTCCTTTATGGCCCATTGGGTGAATGTGCTTCCTGCCAGGCACACCAACAACTTGGACAGGAGATGCCGCTTTCTCCTCCACGTTGTCAAACTGCGGCTCCTGCGCCAATGTCCGTCCCCTCCTCCTCCACCACCACCACCATCTCAGCCTCCACAAGTACTGCTCCATCATACCACATGTGCAGGGCACAGTGGTGTCAAGCAGTTCTACACCTGGCTTGCCTCGGCGAATGAAGTCACACAGGGGAGGAACTGCTCCGCGTCATACAGCAAGAAATCGATGTGTGGCTTTCTCCGCGCCAACTGCAAATCGGAACCATGGTGACGGACAATGGGAGGAACATGGTGTCCGTGCTGCACCGAGGGGGGATGGTCCATGCGCCCTGCATAGCGCATGTGTTCAATTTGGTTGTGAAAAGGTTCCTGAAGTCTTCCACCGATCTTCAGAAGATTCTGAAAATGACCAGGAAAGTGTACATGCACTTCATCCATTCCTACAAAGCTAGGAACACCCTCCTTGAGTTGCAGCGGCAGAACGGCCTCCCCCAACACACTCTGATATGCAATGTTTCCACCCGTTGTAAATCCAGCCTGCACATGTTGGACAAACTGTATGAACAGATAAAGGACATTAAAGATTTTTTGATGATCCAGGCGGACAGGAGTACTCCCCTGTGTAACTTTGATGTCCGCCAGTGGCAGCTCATGCATGACACCTGCCGTTTGTTGAGGCCAATCGAGGAGGCCACGTTATTTGTCAGTCACCAGGACTACGGGATGAATAACGTCATTCCACTGCTCATGTCCTGGAACAGATGTTGAAAAATCTGTCTGGGCAGGTGACTGGAGACGTGGTGTCTACATCTCGCGTCCACATGATTCCGGTGGGGACTTAAATGGAGGAGGAGGAGGACATTGGAGCAGAATCATTGTATGGTGAATTGATTGGGTTTTCTACCCAGGTGACAAGAGAGGAGGCGCAGGAGCAGCTGGAGGAGGTAGATGGAGATGAGGAAGACGAGGCAGATAACCCGCAAGCACCGTGGCAGTATACAGTGGAGATGGAGGCAGGGAACCCCTCGGAGTCACTTGTGCAGATGGCCCGCAGCATGCTTATTTGCCTGGCTAGTGAAAGCCGAATAGTCACCATCCGGCAGAGGGATGACTTCTGGCTCTCCACCCTATTGGACCCTCGCTACCGGTCGAAAATGTGAGCCTTTTTCCCAGCTGCTGAGAGGGAGGACAAACTCAAATACTATAGGGAAATCCCCCGTAGTCAGTTGGTCGCTGCCTATGTCCGGCATCGTCCCTCCTCTGACAGGTCTGACCGGGGGGGGTCCTCCGCGCTCACGGACGACTGCTGCGGCTGCTGGGGGAAGCTGGGGGGGTAGGAGCAGTACCAGCTCCATCAGCAGCAACCTAAGTCTGGAGTCACTGATGAGCAGCTTCCTTCACCCGCTTAGTGAGGAGGGCAGTCACCAACAGCAGCAGCAGCAGCAGGACCTGGAGCAGACCCTGAAACAATAGGTGGAGGCCTTTTTGGACAGCACTCTGCCACCCCAATTAGAAGATCTGCTGGACTACTGGGCAGTCAAACTGGATGTGTGGCCGCAACTTGCCGAGTTTTCAGTGGAGAAGCTGTCCTGCCCGGCCAGTAGTGTGGCATCAGAGCGGGTGTTCAGTGCGGGCGGGGACCATCGTTACCCCAAGGAGAACCCACTTGTCCACGGAAATGTGGAACGACTGACCTTTGTCAAGATGAATGAGGCGTAGATGGCCAGGATTTCCACACACCAATGCCTTAGGCGTCAGACTACATCAGCCATGACGCCTCACCCAAACTGTGAGAAATGAGTCTGGGTTCAAACTACCTGCCTCAGCCACTATTCTGATGCTGCCACCCGCCTGATGCCACACATCTGCTGCCAGTTTCTCCATCTGCCACCAACCATCTATACCAGGGACAGGTATTGCCACCCACCTCCACACTCTGACATTGTGCCAATCTATGACCTCCTGCTGCTGCTTCTGTTGCTGGTGCCGTGACATCCACACTATGTCATTGTGCCCCCTCCTGACCTATGCGGGCCCCTGTTTGTTGGGGGGCTGCGGAAAACCTCCACACGGGGTCATTGTCCCCAATTCCCCGCCCTCAGGGCTGTTGCCCCTTTTTCCGAAACACCTCCCTCTCTGCCCCATTGTGCCACTCTGTGGCCCCCTCCGTATTTGCCACCTCCAGAATGCCCTTTTGTGCCACTGTCTAAACCTCATGCTCCCTGCTCCCGGATCTCCACACTGTGTCATTTGTGCCACTCTTTTGGCCCCTACTCCTTTTTTTTTCCCACCTCCAAATGTCATAGTGCCACTGTCTGAACCCCATCCTCTATGCCATGACTTCCACACTGTGTGTTTGTGCCACTCTGGGGGGCCTATTTCCCTGTTTTTTTCCCCACCTCCAGAATGTCATTTTTCCATTTTCCCGACCTCATGCTGCTGTTTCCCCGTGCCTCCACACTGTTCATTTGCCACTCTGTGGCCACCCTTTTTTTTGGAAACCCTCAAAATGTCATTGTCCCACTCCTAAACCTCATGCTGCTGGGGGCGCCGCCATCACCCCCCACACTTTGTCACTGATTTTTTCCCACCTGGGGCCCCCAGCTTTTTTTTTTCCACTTTCGCTGCCATAAATTTTTATCGGGCAAACATTCCCATTTTCATTTTTTTGGTCATTTTTTTGCCCTCTTAAGTGCCCGGGGAAAAATTTTATAGGGGAAGCAAAACCAAAGAGGGGGCGGAAACCATCCTTGTCATACTAAAACACAACTTTGTTTTGAAGCCCAAAACCAAGCCCCCTTTTCAAATTTAAGCATGGCACAACGTTCTACAGTACCCGCGGGTCTTTGCAGGCGGAAATACCCTTTTTTTTTTAAACGCAAATTTTTTCCGAATTTAAATTCGACCGAAACAAATTTTGTGGGAAAAATTTTGGGGCGAAGGCACCGAATCAAATTTTTTTAGAAATTCCCCATCTCTAATTATAACTATGGAAAGTATGGACCAATCAAATGAAAAGGCGGGCAGTTTCAAAATACAGTAAAAAAAAGGGAAAAAGAGCTGATTGGTTTTAGACCCGGGGGCAGATAAAATCCACCAACAGATGTATGTGCTAAATTTTTAAAAGGGGAAAAAAAAGGGCGCGATAGAAGGGGGGCCCTAAAAAATTATTTACTGTCTATGGGGAAAAAATTCCCCGTACAGTGATTGGTTTTTGGGGAAAAGGGGGCCCCCTGCTTTGCCCAAATTTGCGGGTGAGCCCACCTTCTCATAGAGTTTTTAAAGGGGGAAAAAAAAAGCAGACAGCTCTGTTTTGTGATTGGCTAATTTTAAAAGAGGGGCCCGGGTTTTTTGGACCCGGGGGAAACAAAAAGACGCTCTTATGGGATTTCTAATGCAATCTGTAATAAAACTGGGACGTGCCCGAAATAAAAAGAAAATACTCCCCGAATTGTAAACCCAATTTTATAAAAAAAATAACAAAAAAAATTAAAAAAATTTAAATTTCCCGGGGTTAATTAAGCCTGTTTGTGCTTTTTATATTCAGTAAAATACACAGAGGGTTTTTTAAAAGGCCAAAAACAAGCAAAAATTTTTCCTGCCCATTTTTTGGAGTGCAATTTATATCCAAGGGGGGACCCAAGCTTTTTACTGGGGTCAATTTTGGGAAACAAATACAGGGTGTGTATTTATCAAAAACCCAAAAACTTCATCAAAAAGTGTCTGACATTTAAACAAACAGTATGTCGACAGAGAAAGGGGGCAGGCTCTTCAACTGCGAGTGGGAGAGGCAAAAAAAATTCCCGGCCCAGGTCGCACACAGCAAGGGGGCGTTGAAAAAGGGGTCCTCCCGGTTTAGGCCACAACGCCGCTGTCATCTAGGGCCGTGTGCGACAAACAACCCAAGGGTTCCCTTTATTGGTTGGGCTAGGTCATCCCCCTCCTCCCCGATGAAAAACTGACAAACCCCACCCAAAATTTTTGGGAACGTCAGACAGAACCCCCTTTGATTTGGGAAGGCCCGGGAAACGGGGCACGGGCCCCCACCCGCCTCCAAACCCGCCCAGTCCCCCAAAACCCCTTCCCTCAGCCAGAATCTACAAAGTGGTCTTGGGGTCAGCGCCACAAAAAGCGAGGATGAAAAAATTTGAGAGGGCAGTCCGCCGCTACTTGGGAAACGAAAAATGGGGGCCAATACCCCTGCTTCTTTCAGTAGGCGGAAAATAATTTATGTGAAGGTGGATGGGAGGTATTTTGGAGGGGTCAGCCTTGCATCCAAGCCCGGTGATGAGGACGCAGTGACGATGAAAAAAAAATAGATGATGTGTAGCCCCCGCATTTGGGACCCCGGGGTGAGGCAAGGCTTCTCACGTCAGGAGAAAGGGCTCGTTTGCGCTCGGGCAGGGGGCGCAGCCAGCAAGTGGGTTTTTGGGGCCCGTGAGTCGCGGATAGCACAGGTGGGTTGGGAGCCAAGGGGCACGGGGAAAAAAAACCCGCTTGCGGGTCCAAAAAGTGGGACGGGCTCAGGAGGGCAGCGGGGGAAGTAGTCACTCAGTCGGAGCGTTGGCGGTAAAATCCAATACTCGGTGGTGTGGCAGTTCCTTGCAAGCCCGGGAGGAGCCAATTGGGGTATAGTAGAATCTGGGGGCAGAAAGTGAAGCGGCCAGGAACTAACGTTGTACCCACCCCCCTGCGTCAACCACAGCTCACCATCTGGGGGCCTGGGAAAAACGGGGCTCAGAGTGGTGGTCCATCCTGCCGCCGCACAACCGCGCAGCAGGCCGGGGAAAAGCATGCCTTTGCAGCCAATAAAAGGGCTCCACCCCCCCGCAGAAGGGAGCTGTTTCTCTTTGCATCATCTCCACCAGATGCCCTCTCCTCGTTTACTCATGGCGCCCAGTCGTTCAGCGAGGCGTTTGCAAAGAGCAAAGAAAGCGTCCAACCCCCTAAGGGCAGCAGGAGCGTGTATTCCCAATTTGTTGGTACTGCTCCCTCCCTTTCCAAAATGGGGATCTGCACCGTTCAGAGAATTGGTTTTGTGCCGCCCCGGTGAGAGCCCAAAGCTGTAATTTCTTTTAAAAAAGGGCATTTACCACATTTCAAAATATGTTAAACAGAAGGTGGGCCAGCCCTTGGCTTATGGTTTGTTCCAAGGTGAAACCCAGCGGCGGACGTCGGAGCTTTTGCTAGGGTCGGGGCCACTACATGTTTTTTTCGGCCCACTGGGGAATGGTTTCCGCCCAGGCACACCACAACGGGGACGGGAGACGCCCCTTTCTCCCCACGTTGGAAACGCTTGCTCCGCCCACTGTCCCCCTCCCCCCCCCTCCCCACCACCACCATCTCACCCCTCCCAAGTACTCCCATATCCACAGTTAGCGCACAGCGGTGTCATCATTTTCTACACCTGGCTTGCCTGGGGAACAAAGTCACAAGGGGAGGAACTGCTCCGCGCAGCACAAGAAATCGATGTTGCTTTTTCCGCCCCAAAAGAAAATTTGGAAACCAGGTGAAGGAAAATGGGAGGAACAGGGTGTCCCCGCTGCCCAGGAGGGGGGCCCATGCCCCTGCATGGCGCACTGTTAAATTGGTTTTAAAAAGGTTTCCCTGAGTCTTCCCCATCTTCAGAAGTTTTGAAAATGGCCAGGAAACTGTGCATGCACTTTACCTTTCCTACAAAGCCGGGAACCCCCCCTCGAGTTGCAGCGGCAGAAAACGGCCTCCCCCAACACACTCTTATCGATGTTTCCACTCTTGGGAATTCCGCCTGCACATGTTGGACCGACTGAAGAAAAAAGGGAAAGGCCATTAACATTTTTTGATGATCCGGCGAAGAAGTACTCCCCTGTGTAACTTTATGTCACCAGTGGCAGCTCATTTTTTGACCCCTCCGTTTGTTGGGGCATTCGGGAGGCCACGTTATTTGTCATCCCCAGGAAAACGGAGAATAACACATTCACTGCTTCATGCCTGGAACAGATGCTGAAAAATCTGTCGGCCGGGGGCTGGAACGTGGCGACTACATCTCGCCCCCACATGACCCGTGGGGACAAATGGAGGGGGAGGGGGAATTGGCGCAAAGATTGTTGGGAAAGATGGATTTCAACCCAGGGGCAAGAGGGGGAGCAGAACAGCTTGGAAGGGTAATTTGGGGAGAGGAAGAGGGCAGATGACCCACAAGCCCGTTTAGTATACATGGAGATGGAGGCAGGGTGCCCCCCGAGTCACTTGTGCAGGTGGCCCGCACACTTATTTGCCGGTAGGAAAGCCGAAAAAGCGCATCGGAAGGGATGACTTCTGGCCTCCACCCTATTGGGCCATCGCTACCGGCCAAAATGGGACCTTTTCCCCGCTATTGAGAGGGAGGACAAACCAAATCATAGGGGAAACCTCCGTAGTCTTGCCGTCCAAGGCGGGGGGCCCTCGCCCCCCCTTGCAGTTGACCGGGGGGTTCTTTAGCGCTCACGTACTAACTCCGCGGTGCGGGTGAAGTTTGGGGGGGGGGGGGGAGGGGGTAACCCCCCATCAGCACAACCTAAGTTTGGTCACGAGGCAGTTCTTCACCCCCCTAGTGAGGGGGCAGGGCGCCCGAGCAGGCCTGGAGCAACCCCGAACCAACAGGTGGGTTTGGGGCAGCCCCTCTGCCACCCCAGTTAGAAGATCCCCTGGTAGGGCAGCCCAAAATGGATTGTGGCCGCAACTTGCCGAGTTGCAGTGGAAAGCTGTCCCGCCCGGCCAAAATAGTGTGGGATCAGAGGGGGTTCAGTCGCGGGGGCCATGTTTCCCAAAAGGGGAAACCCCTTGTCCCTGGAAATGTGGGAAAGACTGCCTTTGTCAAGATGAATCAGGCTTGGGGCGGCCAGGTTTTTCCCCACACCCAACCTTAGGCGTCAGAACATCAGCATGACGCCTCACCCAAACTGTGAGAAATGAGTCTGGATTCAAACTACCTGCCCAGCCACTATTCTGATGCCGCCCCCCCGCCTGATGCCACAATCTGCTGCCAGTTTCTCCCTCTGCCCAACCCCTTTACCAGGGAGTATTGCCCCCCCACCTCCAACCCCTATCATTGTGCAACTTTATGACCCATGCGCGCTGAGCTGCTGCCCTGACCTCCACACGGTGTCATGTCCACTCTCTGACCCAGCTGTTCCCCGCAGCCTCACCTCCACTCTCGTATTGTGCCACTCTGGGCCACTCAGTTTTTGCCACCTCCAGAATGTCATTGTGCCACTGTCGACCTCAGTGCTGCCCCCCGTCACCTCCCCCCTTTTTCACTGGCCACTCTGTGGCCTACTCCTGTTTTTGCCACCTCCAGAATTTATTGTGCCCCTGTCTGACCTCATCTGCTGCCGCCGTCCCTCCCACCCCCTTTATTGTGCCACCTGTGGCCTACTCCCGTTTTTGCACCTCCAGAAAAGCATTTTGCCACTTTCTGACCTAAGCGCGCCGCCCGTGACCCCCACACTGTGTCATTGTGCCACCTGTGGCCTACTCCCGTTTTTGCCACCCCCAAATGTCATTGTGCCCCTTGTCTGACCTCAGCGTCTGTGGCGCTGCCATGATCCCACTGTGTTTATTGTGCCCCTCTTGGGCCCATCCTGTTTTTTTCCACCTCCCCGAAAATCATTGTGCCACTTTTGACCTCCTGCTGCCCCCCGTCACCTCCCCCCTCTGTCATTGCCCCCCATGGGCCACCCCGTTTTTTCCACCTCCAGAATGTCATTTTGCAACTGTCAGAGCTCTTGCTGCTGCGTCCGTGACCTCCACACTGTGTCACTGTGCCACTCTGTGGCCTACTCCAGTTTTTGCCACCTCCAGAATGTCATTGTGCCACTGTCTGACCTCATGCTGCTTCCTCCGTCACCTCCACTCTCTGTCATTGTGCCACTCTGTGGCCTACTCCTGTTTTTGCCACCTCCAGAATGTCATTGTGCCACTGTCTGACCTCATGCTGCTGCTGTGGCTGCTGCCGTGACCTCCACACTGTGTCATTGTGCCTCTCTGTGGCCTACTCCTGTTTTTGCCACCTCCAGAATGTCATTGTGCCACTGTCTGACCTCATGCTGCTGTGGCTGCCACCGTCACCTCCACACTCTGTCACTAATGTTGCCACCTGAGCTCTCAGTTTGTTTTTTTCCAACCTACGCTGGCATGACTTTGTCAGGCAACATTCCCACTTCAGTTTTTTGGTCAGTTTTGACCTCTTAAGTGCCCAGGGAATTTTATAGTGAAGCGATTCTAATAGTGGCGGCAGTCATGTGCGTGTCATACTAAAACACAACATTGTATGAAGACCAAACCAAGCTCGCTCTGCATATTTAAGCATGGCACAATGTTCTACAGCACCCTGCAGGCTCTGTGCATCCTGTAAATAGCTGTTTTTTAACGTGATTTTTCCCGAAGTAATTCAGAACTAAGTTATTTTTTGTCGGGAAATTCGGCAAAGTGAGCGAACCGAATTTTGAGAAATTCGCCCATCTCTATTTGTAGCGTGTTACAATGGCGTATTTTACGCTACACAACAAGAGGAAAACTTGTAATTAACCTTCAGTTATGAAATATGCTACAGGAAAAATGTCTTTTTTGCCGGTGAAAAAGACGGTTTCTTTTAGTCACCACAGCAGCAGAACAATGCTTAATTAACCCCCGGATGTAAATTGCGCAAAAGAATTGAGCAGCCAAAAATGAAGTGGTATTTGTATTGTTAAAACGCTGTTTCTTTAAATGAATACAACAGGAACAGGCTTAGATCACCCTTGGATATTCAATGTGCTGTGAGCAGATATCATTCAAATGTATATGCAGCTGCACTGGACGCACACTGGACTTCAGATCCAATACCCCACAAAATCAGAAATAGAACGTTTTAAAAGAAGCAGTCTCTGAGA
Source organism: Phyllomedusa bahiana (assembly GCA_025379985.1). Taxonomy (NCBI): domain Eukaryota; kingdom Metazoa; phylum Chordata; class Amphibia; order Anura; family Hylidae; genus Phyllomedusa; species Phyllomedusa bahiana. Next base: position 30,161 of record JAODAL010011775.1, read on the forward strand.
CAAGCTGAGACACCCCCCAAAATCGCAGTATAAAAATGATTCTTTAGTATCAGCTATCATAAGCAGCCGCGGCAGCACCTTCCCTAATCAGTACAGTGAGAGCGGTATGAGCTCCCAGAGTCGTGCCCGGACTTATATAGTGCGGTGACGTCACAGAATCCCGCCGGTCTCTGATTGGCTTCATCTCTGCCCATGTCATGCAGGCTATGCCCTTCTTCCTCCCAGAGTTCTTTACCCCATGTAACGCCATGTGCTCGCAGCCATTTTATCAATCAAAAGCACACTTCGTTCACACGAAGTACCCCAAAGTTCGACTTCGTTCCGAACCGAAGTTTTCCTGAAATTCTAAACGAATTCCACTTCGTTAGAATCAATTCGCCCATCTCTAGCGATAATCTATTATCGACTATCGGAAATCGTCTTGATAATTGACCATATCGACTATCGACCCGAGGACGATAGTCGACGTAATCGCTCATCACTACCCACAATATATCCTAGATATCTCACCTCTTCCATGCCCATGGCACATTTCTTAAGGTTCACAGTGAACCCGCCTTTTCTTATGGCTCCAAGTACAGCCTGGACTTTCCCCAGATGGCTCTCCCAATCCCTGCTAAAAATGACTCTATCATCCAAATATGCTCCTGCAAACTCTTTGTGGGGGCCTAAGACTCTGTCCATAGCCCTCTGGAAGGTGGCAGAGGCTAATTGTAACCCAAAAGGTATTTTGGCATACTGATAGCAGTCATCGGGTGTGGAGAATGTGGTCTTTTCCTTAGCCTCTTTAGAAAGGGGATCTGCCAGTAGCCCTTCATCAGGTCGAGGGTGGTAATGTACCAGGCCGGACCTAGCCTTTCATTGACATCATCCACCCTGTGCATAGGTTAGGCACCAAATTGAGTACTTCATTCAGCTTTCTGTAATCACTGCAAAACCGCTACTCGCCTGACGGTTTTGGCACCAACAATATAGGGCTTGACCACGCACTCTTTGCCTCCTCAATGAGGATCTCATGTCGATGACTCAGGTGAGGCCTGGCAAATCTGAGAACATATCCCTATTATGCTGCAGCAACTCCTGACACTGTTGCTTCTTGGACAGGGATAAATCTTCTTCAATATTGACCTCTTCAATACTGGCCTCTTGCTGCACCACCATGCAAGAGGTTTCAGGAGGGCCTCTATCCTTCCATGGTTTTATTAAATTCACATAATATATTTGGAAGAGCTTTCTTTTGCCAGGCTTTTGGACTTTGTAGTTTACCTCACCTACCGTTTCCACCACTTAATACGGTCCTTGCCATGTGGCCAGAAATTTGCTTTCCACAGTTGGAACCAGTATGAGCACATGTCCCCCGGTTGGAACTGCCTAACCCTGGCCGACCGATTGTATACTCTAGCCTAGGCCTCCTGTGCTTTTAGTAGAAGTTCTATCACACTGGGCATAACGTTAGAGACCCTCTCTTGAATCTGGGTCACGTGCTCAATTACAATTTTTTTTTTTTTTTAAATCATAAAAATTTTATTAAGTTTTCAATTATATAAAACAAATAGAAATTAGCATATTTTAGTACAATCGTAAATAGTAAAGTAACACTCATATTAAAATCGAAGGAATTTCGACAATCAAAGAATAAACAAACAAACAAACAAACACTAAAAACATAACTTGCCACAGTCATTACTTCTAATAGGAAAAGCATATATAATAGGTTTGCAGGTTGTCATCACCAGTGTGTATATTACATAATGGGTATTATAGTCACTATACCATGCTGAGTAGGTGGGTGGGCCTCAGTAACTTGCGAAGAGCCTATGTTGAATATTAGCTCATGTTGAAGAATTTTGAGTCCGTCCATACCTTCCAATTGTCTCTAATCTTGGAAACTCTGTGTGGGGGAATTACTAGGGATGTCTTGCACTGGTATTGAAAGTTAATTCTATGTAGAATTTCGTTTATGAGTATGGGGAGGAAGATTTCCAGTGCCTGGCAATCACTAATCTAGTGGCCATAAGAATGTGAAATAGAACAGTTCTGAATTGAACTGGGAATTCTAATAAATTCACGTCTAAGGGAGCGAGGGCTGGCGTTAGGGATATCCTAATGGAAAATAATCTGGACACAAAGGCTTCAATTTGTTTCCAAAGCTCGAAGACAGACGGGCAGTGCCACCACATATGTATCAATGTTCCTACGGAGCCGCAACCTCTCCAGCACAATGCTGACTTAGAATGAGAAAAATGAGCTATTCGAGTAGGCGTCAGATACCATCTGAGGTACAGCTCTAGGTGATTAATACATTTAGAATATTTACTGGAAACCGTTGACGCTGAGATCCAAGTCTCGTATGAGAATTTACATGCTAAGTCACCTTCCCATTTAAGTAAATAAATAACTTAGTTATGTCATCCGTCTTGTGTAGAAGGTTATATGTAACCGACAACCCCCTCTCAAAGCCCCTCCTTCCCATCAGAAAGTTAAAGTAAGGAGAGGGCAGCAGAGGCTTAAGCGGCAAAGACCAATCTTGAAATATACACTCACCGGCCACTTTATTAGGCACACCATGCTAGTAACGGGTTGGACGCCCTTTTGCCTTCAGAACTGCCTCAATTCTTCGTGGCAATAGATTCCACAAGGTGTTGCAACGATGCTCAAAATGGTACCAAGGGGCCCAAAGAGTGCCAAAGAAAAATTCCCCACACCATGACACCACCACCACCAGCCTGAACCGTTGATACAAGGCAGGATGGATCCATGCTTTCATGTTGTTGACCGCAAATTCTGACCCTACCATCCGAATGTCGCAGCAGAAATCGAGACTCATCAGACCAGGCAACGTTTTTCCAATCTTCTACTGTCCAATTTTGATGAGCTTGGGCAAATTGGAGCCTCAGTTTCCTGTTCTTAGCTGAAAGGAGTGGCACCCGGTGTAGCCCATCTGCCTCAAAGTTCGCCGTACTGTGCGTTCAGAGATGCTCTTCTGCCTACTTTGGATGTAACGGGTGGCTATTTGAGTCACTGTTGCCTTTCTATCAGCTCGAACCAGTCTGCCCATTCTCCTTTGACCTCTGGCATCAACAAGGCATTTCCGCCCACAGGACTGCCGCTCACTGGATGTTTTTCCTTTTTCGGACCATTCTCTGTAAACCCTAGAGATGGTTGTGCGTGAAAATCCCAGGAGATCAGCAGTTTCTGAAATACTCAGACCAGCCCTTCTGGCACCAACAACCATGCCACGTTCAAAGGCGATCAAATCACTTTCTTCCCCATACTGATGCTCGGTTTGAACTGCAGGAGATTGTCTTGACATGTCTACATGCCTAAAATGCACTGAGTTTCCGCCATGTGATTGGTGATAGAAATTAAGTGTTAACGAGCAGTTGGACAGGTGTACCTAATAAAGTGGCCGGTGAGTGTACAGTATGCCTTATTTGTAAGTATTTGGAAAAGTTAGTACGATCTAAGTTAAATGTTGTCATCAGGTTAGAGAATGATTTGAGAAGATCGTTTTCAAATAAAAGGTCAATAGTCTCATTGCCTTGTGATATCCAATTTTTCAACGGGAGGTGAGGAGAGGCCAATTGGAATATGGATAGTGAACAATCCTTTTTAGAAAAAAATACCCATTGTTTTGCTTTAAAAAATCTGTTCCAAGCAAGAAGGGCGTGTTGGACCGAAGGGAGAGATGGGGTAGGGAACTTAAGGTCTAATAGGCTGACTAATAAAAGATCTTTAACTGTGAAGGGAGCTACTAAGGAGTTTTCAATCATCTGGGACCAGTGGTGAGTATTGGGAGACTGCCACAGAAAATATAATGGTTCCAGAATCAAAGCCACATTATAAAATTTCAAGTTAGGGACTGACATACCACCATTCTTAATGTGGAGAAATAGATGTTGTTTCCCACATCTTGATTTTTTTGCGTTCCAAATGAATTTCAAGATTAGGGATTGGAGTTTGTTAATCGTCCCCGGGGGAAAAAAGTATGGAAGGGATCTAGTGATATATAAATGTCTAGGGAGAATCATAATTTTGTAAGATTAATCAGTGCAATCCACGAAAGAGGAAGCTGAATCAGGCGGTTCATTTCCATGGATACCGAGTCATAAAGATCTTCTAGGTTTAACTGTATAGTATGGTTAAAAGAAGGAGTTATCTTAATACCCAAGTAATTGATATAGGTTTCTGACCAGATGAACCCTGTTAGCAAGGTAACCCCTGGAACCGAACAGTAAGGAGACATGAATTTCGTCATGTTCAATTTGTAATATGAAATAGATGAGTAGAGATCAAGGAGACAAAGAAGAGCTTCTAAGGAAATCACCGGGTTCTGACAAATAATTAGGATGTCTTCCGCAAATAAACTTATCTTATGTTCTATACCTTTAATATTGATGCCAGATATTAAAGCAGATTTCCGTATGAGCTCCGCAAGAGGTTCTACACATAAAACAAAAATAAGTGGGGAGAGAGGACATCCTTGCCGGGTGCCATTGGTGATGGAAAAGGCATCTGAAAGAAAGCCAGAAACAAGGACCCTAGCTGAAGGTAACGAGTAAAGCGATGAAATAGCCTGGACTATAGGACCATTGAACCCAAATTTTATTAAAACTTCCCTAAGGTAATCCCAATTGAGCCTGTCAAAGCCTTTTCGGCATCTAGGGATATCAGAACTGAAGGGATTTTATCCATATTTATCATGTGAATGATATCCAGTACTCTTCTTATGCCATCTCGAGTTTGCCGGCCCTTGACAAAACCTATTTGGTCCTTTTTAATTAGGAAGGGTAAGATATTATTGAGCCTATTTGCTAAAATTTTAGCAAATAATTTTATGTCGTAATTCAGTAAAGAGATGGGCCTATAGTTTGCTATCTGATCTGGAGCCTTACCAGGCTTAGGTATAGTGGTAATTACCACAGTTAACATTCCCCTGGGGGCTACACCCTTATTAATGATGTCTTGAAAGATAGAGGAAAGGTGGGGAGCTAGAGTTGTGCTAAACAATTTATAATATTCATTTGTGAGACCATCTGGTCCTGGAGCTTTATTTATCTTAGCTGTTCTTATTGTTTTCTCAATCTCTTTAATCTCAATTGGTTTGCTTAAAATTGATAGATGATCCTCCGACAGGACAGTGAGGTTGACTTGGGATAAAAAGGAAAGAATATTTGACTGTAAAACTTTGGCTGTCTCTGGATCCTCTTGTAAGTTATACAAATATTTGTAATAGTTCGCAAAAGCATTGGCAATAAGTTGGGGGTCATGTATTTTGGACTTATCTTAATTAGTAATATAGGAAATCCTGTTCCTGATTTGCAAGGTTTTGACTTTTCTAGCTAATAGTTTAGAAGGACGGTCTCCCTCGATGTAGAAATTCCAGCGAAGTCTGGATAGCTGGCCTTCATATTGGGTCAAGTATATGCTACGAAGTTTATTCCTATTAGCTAATAATTTGTCTTTGGTGACAGGTGAGGAGTCTATTTTAAATTGTTTGTCCAACTTATTAATCTCTAGCACTAGATCATTTAATGCTTGCTCTTGCTTATGTTTCTCTTTGGAAGCTAATTTTATACAAACACCCCTAATAACCGCTTTATGGGCACACCATAGGGCCGCCTCAGATGGCGATGTGATTGTGTTAAGATGAAAATATTCAGTAAGTGCAGTTTGGATTACCTTCACTATTGTAGGGGACTTAAGTAGAAAGTGATTGATTCTCCATGGTATGTAAGAAGGCGGGGGAGAAGAATCCGTTAGGGTAAGAAAGGTTGGTGCATGGTCCGACCAAGTAGACATTCCTATTTCTGTAGTGAGAACATTTGGGAGGCCTCCTCTATCCACCAAAAAATAGTCAATTCTGGAATGCGTGCATTTGGAATGGGAATAATCTGCGTGTTGGTATCTCCACGGGTCATGTAAATTTTCTTGAACCAGAAAATTTTTAAGTTCAGGAGTGTAATGAGGGGTGCTTTTAGATCTGTCTAGTGCTTTATCAACTACTACGTTGAAATCACCACAAACCACTAATTTACCCCTTAACATCTTCCTCGCTTTAGTGATTGTCTTAGCGATAAAAGCAAGCTGTCGTGTGTTGGGGGCGTATAGATTGAGAATGGTTTATAGAACCGAGTTGATAGTGCATTGCAAGATAATGAATCTACCCTGGGGATCAATTAGGGAGTCATGAGGTTGGAAAGCAACAGAGTTCTTAACAAAAATTGCTACCCCGGCTTTCTTTGAGTCTGTCGCTTTGAGGAAGCAATGGGGGAACTTCCTATGTTGTAATCTGTGTACATCAGAGGCTTGTAAATGTGTCTCTTGAACACATAATATGTCTACTTTAGATTTCAAGGCATCTTTCCACAGGCTGGAACGTTTATGTGGAGAGTTAAGCCCATTAACATTAAAAGACATTATCTTAACCCCCATGATAATCTAAAAAAGAAACTAGTAGGAATGCTAATTCTAAATCAGAAAAGCAGCATGGCATAGAAATGGCACAAAGCAGTGACACTGTGGCAAAAACAATTAAAACACAAGAAACATCAATAGACCTCATCCAAAACTTTTAGGCCTAAAGTAACAGAGATTGTTTCCGGACAAGGAAACCAGTAGTGGGTTAAAGTCCTCACATAGAGCCTGCAGGACGAGTTCCTGCGTGATACACAGGGGACAAGAAAACTACTAACAGATAGGGCAATTCAGGAAATAAAGGTATTTGCCTGTGAGCTTGATCAGTCTTTGGGTCTTGATCTTGAGCTGCGAGTATTTTCGGACCAGAGTGGGGTGATGATCCCTGGTCTATTATGTCCTTGCTTTTGGGGTGAATTATTAGGTGTGGAAATCAGACCCCACTGGAGTAGAGCGTCCCGTACATCCTATGGATTTGGACAAACCACTGTAGATGAGTCCTTGGTTAGGATGAGTTTAACAGGAAAGGCCCAATGATATGCAAAGTTTTTTTTTCCGCTGAATTTTTGTAAATGGAGCAAATTCTTTCCTTCTTAACATTGTTCCTGCAGAGAGGTCCGGATAGATTGAAATATCTTTAAACCTATCAGGAAGGTCAGAGGAGGTTCTGATGGCTTTAAGGAATTTTTCTTTAATTTTGAAAAAATGAATTCTCGCAATTACATCTCTAGGTAATAATGGAGGAAAGTGCTTAGGTTTCGGGAGTCTATGAATACGGTCAATCATTAAATCTAGGTCTGAGGCGTCAGGGAGTACCAGAGCCATTAAATCGGTTAGGAATTGAGAAAGGGCATCTGGGGCGATTGATTCAGGAATGCCTCTGAGGCGTATATTATTACGACGCGAGCGATCTTAAAGGTCTAAAACCTTTGAGGATAATCTCTGGACTTCCTCCTCTAAGGCTGTATTGGCGTCGATAAGGAGGTTATGTGATGTTGCGAACTCTCCCATTTTTTTCTCAACATGTTCAGTTCTGGAAACCAGAGCCTGGATATCCATTCTGAACCCCATCATTTGTTCAAAGTCACTGTGTAGGGATTCTCTAAATGAGGAAAATAAACGTTGGAGGGTTTATTCAGAAGTACAGATGGTGTTTGAACCGTGTTGATGATCTCTATCCTCAGAGTCATTCCTTGAGGAGGCTTGTAAGAAAGGAGGGGAGGAAGCATGTCTCTCTTTATCCTGGGAGCGAGTAGAGGGGGTTTGGAAGAATTCTGTTAATTTGGTAGGGTGGGCTTTACCACTTCTTTTTGAAGTTGAACTCCCATTGTGTTAGCACTGAAAAGAGTAGGATTGGGAACAATACGTGGGATGCAAAGTCCTGTAGTACTGATATTAACACAAAGGCAATATAGGTACGGGTTATGCAAGCAGGTATAGCGGAGATCAGCACAATGAGATTTAGGATTTAGCAAGGCGAAATTGGTATTATGGCGATGCTATGGTTCTCAGAGAAGATAAATACCGGTAGTTTTGGTATCAGCGAGAGCCCAGACTCAGATGTGACTCCTGCACATACGCTTTTATTAGGGTTGAAGTGCAATGGTGCCGACAGGAAGATGTCTTCTTACTGCACACTGTTAATTTCCCTGCAGGATTAGCCAGCTAGGGGGTCTCGTGCTCAAAATGGCGGTCCCAGGAAGTGCAGCTTAGCCACACCCAACACCACTGAATCTCCTGGGCAGGGGGTATTGAGGGGACTCCAACGAAAGTCACTGACCTTTTTGATGCCCCATGTAGATGAGGAGGTAAGAAGAACCTCTTAGTCACGCAACGGAGGAGCTGATTATGGCTATGGCCGAAACTCAGAGGAGCGCAGCAGGCACTGCGATTCTGCCGCCTAGCTGCTCAGATCTTTGATCCACTACCGCACGTTAGCGCCAGCTGTCTCCGTGCCCCGAAACTACTCCTCAGACCGTTCCCCTCTGTCCTCGGACAAACCGGAGAGGAGGTGAGTAAGTCCGCCTAGCCACCCGACTGGTTAGCTTGCTGTAAAGATGGCTGACTGACTGTGGAGTGCGTCAGTCTCTGCGCTGCTGTCGCATAGCCGTCCGGGTCCGGAGTCTGCTAACGTACGCTGTCGCCAATGTTCTCCGTGCCGAGAGGATGAAGCAAGTCCTCGAGCTGATCTGTGGAGAGGTGGGCGATTAGGCCCGTGCGCTCGGCTTCCCGCTGCTCACCTCAAATTGCGGGAACAGGATTTTCTGCACAGCGAAGTTTCCTGGAAGCACTCAGATAAGTTGCTTCTGTAGTGGAAGATAAGGGCCACCACAATCTAGGCTTTTTTCTGGCAAATATGGGCTTATTTGAGCCGTTTTAGCTGTATTTCCTGCAGAGCTCCTACTCTATGCTGCCATCCACAAGCAGGCTCAGGCCATGCCCCCTCAATTACACTTTTATAGGGGGTAGCCTCATTCACCCATGTCTCCTTAGCCACATCAAGTAATCCTCTATGATGTCTGACATACAATAATTCAAAGGGTGAAACCCCTGTAGAGGCTTGGGGAACTTCCCTGACCGAAAACAGAAAGTATGGAAGTAGGCAGTCCCAGTCTCTTCCGTTCTTCTCTACCACCTTCTTCAACATTGCCTTCAAGGTTTTATTGAATCTTTCAACTAGGCCATCGGTCTGGGGATGGTATACTGAGGTTCACAACTGGGTGATGTTTAGGAAATTGCAAACTTCCCTCATAACTTTGGACGTAAATGGTGTTGCCTGGTCTGTCAGAGTCTCTTTGAGCATCCCTGTTCGTGAAAATATGTGAAATAATTCTCGGGCTATACAATTAGCCGAGATGTTCCTTAATGGCACCACCTCAGGGTACCAGTAGCATAATCCACTGCCAACAATATATATTGATGACCTCTGGCTGACTTTGGTATGGGCCCCACCAAATGCATAGCTATCCGTTCAAATGGGATTGCTATTATAGGAATCAGGACTAGAGGACTGCGGAACTGAGTGACTGGGGATGTTACCTGACAGACGGGGAAAGACTGACAGTAGTCACATATTTCCCTAAAGCACCTGGGCCAGTAAAACCTTTGTAGTACCCTTTGCTGGGTTTTGTCAGCCCCCAAAATGACCACCCAACACATGAGAGTGAGCCATATCTAACACCATATGCCGGTAAATCTGCGGCACAACTAATTGCTCCACCACTTCGTCCCTCACTTTGTTCACCCGATAAAGATAATCGTTATTCACCGCAAAGTGAGCAAAATGATTATCCGCCCCATTTAATACCGTCACCTGGTCAAGGGCGCCCTTTAAGGTCAGATCCGGAGCTGGGAAGTCCCAAAATTCTCCCAGGAGACCTCCAAATCAGGGACAACCATCTCAGGCGTTACTTCCTCTTCCTCATCCCCCGCCAGTACACACATAGGAAATTCATTCCTCCTGACAGATAAGTTAGAACCACCCCCAGAAACATTTTTATACTCTGGTTGATCAGGCACTTTAGTCTTGGCCCACAAATCCCAGAACAGAGTCCCGACCAATAATTATATCATGTAATAAGTTCGGTACAATTCCCTCACCATGGGACACGATATCACAGTCAGTATGCAGGGTTACCATGGCCATGGGGTACGCCTTGGTATCTCCATGAATGCACATGACCGCCACCCGTTTCCCGGGGACTAGCTCATGTGGCACTGTAGAAATCGCCAGGGTGATCAGGCTCCCTGAGTCCAAGAGTACAGTTACTTTGACTCAGTTCACCAACACACAGCAGGCCTGCGGAACAGCATTGCAATCGGGGTAAGCCAAATAAGAGCAGCACCGCCATACGAAGCAGTCCATAGGCTCAGTTGTGGTAGAGCATGGGCTGCTATATGGCCAGGACCCTGTCACCTCCAGCAGACGATGGGTCTGCTATACCCCCAGCGGTGCACCCTTTGGGCCCGGACTGACAATGTGACCCCCAGTAACTTTCTATACTCCTTAGCATCTTGTAGAGTCAAGTCATAGTAGGCTTTCTGTGGGTCGCCGGTAAGATACGGGGCAAGGATCTCTGCCCATTGTTCAGCTGGCAGTTTCTCCCTGTCTGCCACTCTCTCAAACATGGACAGAAAGGCTTCCACATAATCATTCAGGGTCCTTTTGTAATGCCTCCCTCACTGTCCTCCTTGCTTTACTACTGTCACTGGGGCTGGATGGAGGCACAGGCTCCCTGGTTCTTATGGCTTCAGTCAGGAGAACCATTTTCTGAATCAGGAGCTGGTTTGTCTCCTGTTGAGTCCCGTTTGTCTCCTGTTACTCTGCACCAGGTGCTTAATGAGCTCCTCCATATTCTCAGAGTGTGCTATGGCCTTTACCCAGGACATAAAGTCTTATGCACCAATATTTCCAACCTGTGCTTTTGGGTTGTCTGCCCGCATTCTCCACCAATTGTAGGGGTGTCAGCTCATAGTTAGTCTCTGAATTAGAACAGAAAGTTTATTGTCTCTCAGACTTATCACAGCAAAACCAAGACAGTCCTTTCTCCAGGGTTTATAACAAAGCAACATAGAGCTGCTGCGGGTAGATAAAATACATTCTAATAAAAGTTACCCACCTTTTCCCATTCGCCCACCAAGTAATTACTTCTAGCACCTCCTTGGCCAAAGGACAGATACTCTGGTTCACTGGTGGGAAAGTCCGACACTGTTGTAGCTTTTTTCTTATATGTCTTCGGGCTACAACATCCCTTCATGTGATACCAACGACTACTTTACAGAATGCTGAACATCTCTCTCACCTATTAGCTCACAGGACAGAGAAATCCTCATCATTGTGCTGCTAAAATGGCCATAACGGAAACTACAATTCCTCTCAAATAAAATAAGGCCTCACACAGCTGCCTCAATGAAAACATTTAGTGAAAAAGTTATCAAAAAATCAATTAAAAAGTTATGGCTGGCCAAATGCCAAGAGGCAAGTAAGAAAATAATTGCTGCTTCATTAAGACCAAAACAGACATGGTCATTAATAAGTTAAAATAAAGTGCACTGGCTTCAGTTTTTTGTTTGTCTTACTTTTCTTTTTATGCATGAGTCTCTTAAGGTGATATTTAATGTGTGGCAGCAAGTTTACTATAAACTTAGTTGTCACTATTGAAGTTATTTTAAATTACTGTTCTACTTAAGTTTTTAAAACAATGGGTAGCAGATTATTTTCTCTCGGCACTGCTGAGTGATACTGCTTGCTCAGTAATATTATTGATTGGACTTTATTGATCCAGACTGAAGCAGAAGGAGTTTTAATTGCTTTAATGTGTATTTGTCTTTGTATTTGTGTATTAACTAGATCCAGACAACACTAATTTCTCACATAATTTTTTTCTACCTCTCTGTCTTAGACATCTTTTTTTTTGTAATGTGCAAGGACACTCAAAGGGAGTATTTACTTGCGCCTGTTTAGCAAAAGTACCATTTTGTGAAGTCTGATACACATGAAAATCCCTCGGGGGTATTTTTTCCTTTCGGTTAAAAAAAATTTCAGACTACGGTATGTGCAGTCAAACTATTAGAAAGGCTTAATTGATCCACAACTAACAGAATAAAAACTTTTTTGCCTGATAGAATCAGTTGATATTCTATAGAGATTGTTTTAATGTTTCAAGCTACCCAATTAGAGCAATGTTCTGAAGAACATCTGCTTGTCCCCTTTAACGAGAGGAAACTGTTCCATTAAGTTGGAGATGGTGTAAGGTTAGAAGACACAGACAAAACCTTTCCAACCTTCCCCCGTCACCTCTTAACGTCCTATCGAAAATCCACAGCAATTAAAAATCTCTTTAAAGATTAACAATGGTTAAAAATGGCCAAGGGACAGAACATCCGAGTGAGGAGAGACAAAGTGAAGTTAGAGAAGCATCATTAGTAAAATTTCAAGATTGTGCAGTTGCTCTTTCTGAATCCTAATGATTTCAGGATGGTGAGGGACTGTTCTGCAGCTGACATTTTCTGAATACAATTAATTGAACAGACATTGAAAAGCATTTTTTAGGTGCTGTGTTCTGTAGATGCATTTAACCTTCTACACTTTTAATCCAAGGAATAAATATAACATTTTGGAGTTCAATATGCTATTTTGCAACTGTGGAAATCAATTGATCTACCATTTATTATAAAAGCACACAGAAAGCACTTTATAATTTCTCGATCTTACAGGTCTGGAGTTTATAAAATTTAAAGATTAGCCCCACCAAAAATAAAGAATTAAATGTTCATTCTACAACAGCCAACTACAAATTTGCACTTGGATTTAGGCTTCATTGCTTTGATCTGAGTTAATGCCTCTAACTGTCCCTGTGCCCATTGATACAAAAAAAACAACTTAACATAATATATAGTAGGACATTAGTTTCATAAGATTTTCAAGTTCCAAAAGATTCAGAAGAGCACCTTAGATTTGTTTTCTTAAAATTCAGTGATTATGACATGATACTGCAGGAGACACAAGATCTCTTGGTGCCCAAAGCAACATCTCAGAACACACCTTTCTTCTTGGTCCTTCAAGTGCAATATTATAGTTATTGGTTGGAAATCATTCCCTTGACAGTTTTCAGCCTGGATTCACTCGGTAATTTTTGCATTTGGCTCTGCTGAACAAATACTTTTCTGTAACATAGGGATATGTAACAAAGGTGAAACGTAACTGTTATATCCCTTGTATTGTTGTGTTTAGTTTAAACAGGCTTTCTGTTACAGGAGACATCATACTGAGATGATGTTATGAATTGTAACATGCTGTCTCGACAGTTTATGTGGATTTTGACAAATTGATGTTGGTGAATTCTGCTGTAGTGCATCTCAGTGTGAAGTTAGCATCTTTTTCGACATACAGCGGGCAAATTATTGTACCTACAGGGGGCAAATTATTGTACCTATTGAGGGCAAATTATTGTACCTACAGGGGGCAAAATATTGTATCTACAGGTGGAAAAATATTCTACATACACAGGGAAAACTATTCTACCTAGTGGGGGCAAATTTATTCTATCTACAGGGGGCATACAATTCTCCCCAAGGGGGCATATATCTCTACCTCCAATGAATGTATATATATATATATATATATATATATATATATATATATATATATATATATATATTATATTTACCTACAAGAGGCATATATCTAGCTACAGGAGGCATATATCTACCTACAAAGGGGGAATATATTTGCCTATGGGGGAGCATAGATGTCTAACTATGGGGAACATATCTCTACCAACAAGGGAGGCATATCTGTACCTATAGGGGCCTATATATCTACCTACAGAGGTCTATATATCTACCTACAGGGAGCTTGTATATATATCTACAAGGGGCTTATATGCATACCTACTGAAGGGCCTCTATACCTACCTATGGACTGGAGAGTCTATATTCCTACCTACAAGGGCCCTATATACCTACCCATCTACCTACAGGGGTAGTATAACTACATACTAGGGACCTATATTTTGACCTATTGCGAGGCCTATATAACTACCTATCTACTTAATAGTCGATCTAAAAGCCTACCTATTGGGGATCTATATGTCTACCTACCTACATACTATATTGGGGGATTTAATTACCTCTATACAGGAATATAAAAAAAAGACTAAAACTTGGTACACATATGGGAGCCCCATAGCCATTTGGGGCACCTTTATTGTTAGAGGCACAAGAAAGTCATTATTATTATTTGGGATGCTATAGATGGAGAGTTTGTTCAGAGATAGGAATTGGTAGGAAAGTGCTGGAAAAGTGCGTAGTCTAAGATGTTTGTTTTGTAAGTTCAACAGTGAATAGTTGTGGCCGGAAGAAGTTGTCATAGCGGACAGTGGAGAGAAGAAAAAGGAAAGGGACAACCATCAGAAGAAACAATCATCAGAGATGTGTTCGTAATTCTTGATTAACTTTACTAAACACTTAATATTTGCAGAACAACCGTGTACAATTGGTCACTGCATGGCGGTAATGTTGGTTAATGGTTTATATTCAGTAACGGTATGGTGTATTATTCAGTCACTATGGGCGGCATGTATGAATGGGGCTGTGCCAGTCTTCTGGTGTACTTTGAGCCAAAAAGAATGTATGAACAGGTGCACTCCAAACTTTGGTGCAATAAGTGCTTTTCTAATGTGCCAAAGACACTTTTTAATGTGCCAAAGATAAGGTCGCTCTGGGGGCATGTCGCACCACATTCCTAGAAGTAGATACATTTATGATTCTTTGACGTCAAACTTTGGCAAATTACAGTTGGAACTGCCAGACCAAGTTAGAGGTGGTCTGTCTGAGCCAGACTTGTCGTACTGGCACTAGACTGTGCCTGTATGTATGAACTGCATAAGAACAGGTTCATACAATCTGTCGCATTTTACACTACCTTAAAGCGATTTAAAATTGACCTGTCAGTGCCAACGTTCATACATGTCGCCCTATGTTGTGGTGATATGTGGTGATATTTTTCAATAGGTATTGGTGATATGTGGTGATGGTGTGGAAGTATTATTTGGTCACTTTGTGGTGGGGATTATATGTGGTCTTAATTGGATTATTGGTAATATTTGCCTTGGGATTCTGGTTTGGTGTAGTGGTGTTATTTGGTAATTGTCTGACTACTATTTTACGTAGAACAATGTGTTACAGCTCTTTGTGTATTCAGGCACTGGGTGACGGTGATGAAATAGGGCGCAGTGTGGCAAAACTTGTTAAGGGGGAAGGGGCAACATTTCTTTACCCTGCCCTTAGTGCAATTTCAAATAGCAATGGCCAAGCATGAATGGGAGCACAGACCATTTAAGGAATTGAGAGTTTTAGACCAAAAATGATGGAGCTATGTGCTGAAAACAGTCATATGAGTGCTCATATTCACACTCAGTGTCACAATCAGTCACAATCAGTGTTTATATGACATCAGTGGTACAAGTGGACTTAGACATGCTCCAGCATACTACAGCTTCTCATTCATGCCACTAATCTCCATTATCCACTGAAATAAGTAAGTAGAGTGAAACAGAAGAATTACCAAACTGAGCAAGAGCCCATTGTTACATATTTGTTACCCTCCTTAGGCCTAGTTCACATCTGCATCAGAGATTCAGTACAGAACCTCTGTTGCAGAGGTAGAACTGGACCTGTTTTGCATTGGACACCAGAGGCACCTGAGGGATCCCATCTACTACAATGGGGTCTTTCGGGTTTCTGCTGTGGTATCCATCATTTTTCCAGAAAAAATAGCGCACAACGTGAAATAAAGGGATTGTCACCAAGTTTGGGAACTGTTACAGTTGAAGCAAAAATAATTTGGCATGGATAACCTACTGCAGTAAAATATCTTAAATCGGAAACCATTGAAAAACATTAACGAAGTTGAGATAACATTCTGTGCCACAGGTATGATATTGCATTGAATGCCATGTGAAGCTTTGCCGCATCTGTATATCCGTTGCATTGTTATGTTTAGTGTTAACAGCTTCCTGTTGTACAACACTCTGGCCTGATCTGATGCTGTGACTAATGTATAACACTTATGCTGACTGATATTGTTTACATGGTGTTTGGAAAGATGATGGTGGGAAATCCCATGCATATTAGTGGCTACAGATAGCTAAGCAGGGACTATCATAAAAAACCCTGTGTACAAAGGTGATTAATTACTGGGTGAATAGGTGAATTAATTGTGGCAAGTCTCCAGCTATACTTAAGATAGGCAGAAGTCACCACTGGGACATATCATTGTGGAATGTAGTGCTGAGTAGTGAGCAAGCATAACAGAAGCATTCTTACCTATATGAAAAGTTGCTATTGACACTGATTTGAGTTTGATGTACAGTTGAGCTGGTGTTGAGATGACAAGCATCTGAGAGTAAGATGCTGCAGGAATAGTTATTATCAGTAAAATATTGTTTCCAATGCAACATCTATCACAGTCAAAGGAAAATCCGTTGCATATAGTACCTACTGACAGTGATTTCAAGCAACTACACAGACAGATGAAGCCAAAGGACTCCTGGAGTAGGAGTGGTACATCTAGATCATCTGAGCAAGTACTGTAGTCTCGGTGAGGCACAGAGACTAAGCAATACTAAGCCCAGAAGACAAGGATGCTAAGCCAAGAGACACCATGTATGAGATAGCCAAGATGATTATCTATAAAATGATGGTAGCCTTACATTCAAAGCTGTAGTGGATGAGAGATATGAAGTCTGAAAGTCAAAAGTTCAAAGTTGTTACCCTTTTACTTGCCACTGTGTATATATTGTGAGCTTACACGGCTCTGGGATCACAGCTTAAATCCTTCAGGCATCGAGACCGAGGCAGTTGTATGGCACAAACAGTTTCTTCCGTATGTTTATTGCAGAAAACTTACAGCGTAACAGTGTAAGGCTATGTTCACACGGCTTATTTTGGGATGTATTGCACGAATTACGGGCTGAAACATGTCCCAGTCAATACAGTATTCCACAGTTCTCATAGATAACTATGGATTACGTCTCCAGCGGGGAGAGAAGTGACATGTCCATTATTCACGGCGTATACGCGCCGAGAATAATGAATGTCTATGGGTCCGGCGGGCTGCCGCGCCCCCGCCCTTACGCGCCCCCACCCCCGTACACATGGCGTAATTGCGGGGCGAAATACGTCCCGCAATTACTGCCGTCTGAACATAGCCGAAACGTCTCCCGCACAAATGATAGACTGTAGTTGCAGCCGACACCCAGTCATCTACCTGCTGGCCTTAAATAGGCCAAGTAAATCCTGGCATGGAACATGGAGAGTAAGCACCCACCCAACTCTATGCTTACTCCCAATGAAAAGTCGACACGGGATGGTTGGAAGCCATACTAAAGACTATAATAAATGTGTGCCAAAAGCCTGATGCTCTTGACACATATCTAACTGGCTTTCCATTTCACCAAGGTTCCATAACTTGGTGGCATGTTTCTGGACCCCTCCAGGTATATGTCCAGAACCAAGCTGATATAAAAGAAAAACCCCTTTGCAGACCCCATTTCTGTTACAATATGAAACAATAATTTAACGGGCCCTTTACGACAAAAGGGCCAAATTGGGAAATTTTTCTGCATTAAAAAACACTGTGCCCTGGTATTTTTTTTTTGCTGCTTCTCTCGTCAGGGGAATGGGGGTTCACAACTAGCCCATAAAATCAAATATCAGCTCATAAAGGTCATTTTGTTGCCCATAAAGGGTTTTGGGCCCCCTTTTATCAAATCTGAAAATTTTTTAAAAGGCCCTAACTATAGCGTTTCCAGCAATAACTATCTATCTAACACAAAGTCATAAAATTGGGTTCCACATTATTCCAGTCTTCATTTAGAAATTCAATACGGCCAGAGGAAAAAAACAAGCAAAACCTGTTTAAAAGCAGAACCTTTTTTAATTCACACCGGGGCAAAAGGGACAATAAAATAAGGCAAGTGCACTTTAAAACGTGCCACCCCTTTTTTTCTTAACTGGCCATTTTAAAATTTTTTTAAAAAAATGAATGGAAAAAAAACGGAACCAAATTTTATGATTTTGGGTTTTGGGATTTTTTTCCCTTTTGTGTTTTAAAAAAAACAAACATTTTTTGGGACACTGCAAACATTTTTGTTTAGAAAAAAAATTTAACCCTGACTGCGGGCCCTGTTTTCCCCAAGCTTTCCCCAAATTAAAGTGGAAAACCGAAACTTTTCATTTTAAATTTACTAGCTTTTAAAATAAAAACCCCCAAATTTTGCCTAAAAACCCTGGGAAAACCTTTATTTAAATGTACATTTTTCAAAAAGGGCCCTTTAAAAGCTTTAAGTTAAAGCTCTGATTTGGCTGTTTTCTTCTGCATCAGCTCCAGGCTCCCACTTACTATACAGGCTGTGGGTGGTTCTACCGCAGTAACTAGCTCTGCTAGCTCCTATTTTTAGTTGTGCCTGTTTGGGAAACAAATGATGGGGGGTTTATAAAAAAAATTACCATCCACCGGATGTTTTGCTAAAAAAAGTAATTAAGAGCTGTATTTGTCAGAAAAAACAAGCGCCAATGAAAAAAGAAAACGGGAAAATGTTCCAAAGCACACGGGGCCAAATTTATAAAACCCGGGACTAATAGTAAGGTTTATTCTTTTTCTTAATGGAAACCAATCACAACTCATTTTCAGAATTTAAACTGCCCAGGGGAAAAAATGAAAGCGGGAGCTCAGTTTGGTTGCAAGGGGCAACAAAAACAGCTTACCCCTAACGGGTTTTCAAAAAAAAGACCCCCTGTTTTTGAGTCTTAAAAAAAAGAAAATAAATTAAACTGCGGGCCTGACTGCCCGCAACGATTCGGTTTTTCCCAGTAATCAAAAAGGGGGGTTTAAAAAAGTTTCTTTTAGAAAATTTTACTGCCTTTCTGAAAAGCCAAAAAAAAGGGAGTGACCCCACCACCTGGTCACTGCAAACAGAGAGAGGTGACGGCATCTAAAAAACCAAAAAAAACCCAAGCAAAAAATTAAATTTAAACGCACCTTTGAAACAAAGCTAAATCAGAAAAAAAACCCCAATGTATTCGATGAAAAAACTTTTTTCCCTTTTGCCAAAAAGTTAAAGATTTTGACTGGTTAAAATGTTTTATTTTATTTATTTTTTTGGGTAAAACTATTTCACCCTTTTCCTAAAGGGGGATCTCCCTCCGGATCTAAAATTGAATCATCCCTCCATTGCTAAAAAGGGGCGCAGCGGGTCCGTGCCATTGGCTGCCATAACCCTTTTGCATTCTTACTTCCAGAAACAAAACACCCCAATGGAACATGACCACGCCCCCAAAATCACCAGCGCAGTGGGGCATCCAAATTCAGACCAAGAACAAAAGGAAAAACAAAAACCCAAAATTTTGAATCCCACAAGGGCCCGCATTTGGATCAAAATGAGAGGGGAAGGGGGGGAGTATACTTTTTTTTTTTTACTTTAAAAGCACAGTAGTATTCTAAAAAAATAATAATTATTAAAGGGGAAAACCCCTTTTTAAAAGCTTCCCAAGAAGAGGGAATCCCCCTTAAAAGGGCCTTTTGTAAAACACCACCATAAATACCATTATGGGCCACATTTTTTGAAAACTGTCTATTTCTAAAAACCTTTCCTTTTTGTTCAATAAAACCCAACCCAAAATTTCCCCTTTCTTTTTTTTGGGTATTTTAAAAAAATGAAAACGGGCACCTGATTTGGGTTTCTATGGGGAACAAAGAAAGTCTTAGACCAAGGGCAGTTTTTCTTACATGTCCCCCTATATGCATTACATAAAAAACTTAGGGCAAATGTCCCCAAAACGCAAGCGCCGTTTTTTGGGGGTATTTTTCGCCCAAAAAACTTTTGATGCCATATTCTCAATTAAAAGGGAAATGTCGTAAAACCAAAACTAGGGGCAATTTTACGTCGGGGAAAACACAATGCAATTTCGCCACCGGGAAGGGGAATTCCCTTTTGGCATGATACCAAATCGCCTTTCCCTAAAAGCCAAAGCGTTTTTTCAAAAGTGCAAATTTTCAAAACACTAATAATGATACGTTTGCCCTCCATTGGGGACAATTTACCTCAATAGGGGGCCCTTACATACACTATCAATTTATTTTCAAAAAACCGCAATTTGTTCAATGGGGACTTTTTTTGGCCCATTAAGGTTTTCATGCAAACTATACCTGCCCCCAGAATTTTTTGGGGAAAGGGTCGAACTTTACACTTAAAATTTGGTGCCAAAAAAAAGCCCTGGGTCTTCCAATTTTTTTGGGCATTCTCCCTTAAGGGTTCCCAAACCGTATAACAGTAGCTCTATTCCTGCATTCAAAGCACCAAAGTAGCTGACCAGAAACAATTTCTTTATGCAAGGAAAAATCCGCAATTTATCCCAAAAAAAAGTGGTTAGTACCCCATTAAAAGGCTAAACTAAACCTATTTCAGTTTTCCCCCCAAACCCCATAGTTCTTTTCAACCCTTTTTTTAAATATTTAAAAGTATAATAAAAAATTTTTTCAGGGAAAATTTTCCTTGCATCCTTTTTTCCCACATTTAAATTTAAGGTAGTAACTAGCACAGATTTGATTTTAGTAGTAATTTCTAGGTTGACGGCCAACATGCGTGCCCATACATATGCATAACTGCTTAGCGAAGAGAAACTGCAACTTCAAGCTTCCTTGAACAATAAGGACAAATACTTTTGCATCTTGCCATATAATAGAAACACACAAATAGTCTCATGAATGCTGCAGCACATATTAAACAGTTCTCCACAAGCCGAGAGGGATGCATGTTAAGCATTAGAGCTTTTCTAATCTGTGAATCCGATAAGAATAGGAGCAATTATATTAGTCGCTGTCGCTAAATTGTGGGCATAAGCTGTGCAGTAGGAAAAAGGATTAGCTGGGAAAGAAGTGTGAGTTTTTTGATTGTTTGAAGTGCCTTTAGCAGGTATAGTAAAGACTGCAACTATCATTAAATATTTCATGATAAAGTTGTTAAATATTTATAACAATAAGATGTGAATTATTAAGAGTGGAAGAAAATGTTCAGAAATAGTAGTAAAGTTATGAGAAGAAAAGATTGAGTAGTCTCAAGTGCCCTGTACTGTATCCATTGAGGCCAGCTGGCATCTGTTGCAGGTTTCACAACTTTTTTTTGCAGGTTTTGAATAGCTTAATGTAAACAACTGAATACACCTCCTACATGAATTCCTTTTTAATATGCATGATGGAGTTGTCTCATAAAGAAAATATTCTTTTAGGTCATGTATAAACATCGTAAAGGAGGTCACCCACTTGATATACCCGCTTAGAGTACCAAAATGGGGAACTTATCATTAAAACCTATTCCAAATTTTCAACCACCAAAAATTTACATTTTCTTTTTAAAAACACCCACCACCATAAACTACATTTTACTTCTACAAAAACCCCCACAACCTTCAAAACAATTCCCAATTCCCAATTAAAATCTAACACCCCCAAAATTTAATTAAATTTTTAAAAATTCCTCTTTTCAAAAACTTTTCCCACCTATAATTTAATTTTCACCCCCAAATTACCCCCTTTTCTTTTTACATTATTAAAATTCCCCTTTAAAAATAAAAATTTTTCCACAACCTTTAAACTCCCTCCACCAAAATCAATATATTCCCCCAAATTAATCATTACCAAAGAAAAAAGGGTTCTTTCCCCCCATTAATTTTTTTGGGACTAATAATCTAAAAGATTTTTTTTTTTTTTTTTTAAAGTTTTCTTCAAAAATTCCCCTTACCCTAACTCTTATTTTATTTCTTCAATTAACTTATTTTTTCCACAAAACCTTCTGGTCAACACCCCGTTTGAAAAAAACCCAAATTTTTTAACCAATTTTTCAATTTAAATTCCACTAGACCTCAAACCAAGATTCCCATGGAAAGTTAAAAAAACCCCCCAAAACCTTTAAAAATCCAAACCAAAACCCAAAACATTAATAAAATTTTTGGGGATTTTTTTTTCAAATTAAACCAAACAGGGCCCCCCTCAACAAATTCTTGGAATTACATAAATTCACCAACAAAACACTAAACCTATTATACTGATAAAATTTTTTTTTAAACCCAAAAACCCAAATATTTTTTAAGGGTTTTAAAATTCCCCCCCCCCACCCCTTCCTTTCTTCCTTTACCCCCCCCCCCTTTTACAATCAAGCAGAGTAAAACCCCGGGGAGAATCCCCCAACTTTTTATTTGTTTCTTTAGGAAACTTTTTCGGGTTTTCTTCAACACCAAGACTGGGGGACTTCCGAATTCATTTTGGTTTTTTATTTTTTAATTTTATTTGATCATTGTGGGTGGATTTGGAACCAGCGAGGTAATAATTATGTGTATCACACGTCAGGCTACTAATATGAACGCACCCTAAAATGAGCACCATTGTTTTGTAATAGCCTGTCACAAAGCAAAACCAAGCTCAAATCCCAATAATATCTACTGAATATTGAAAGAAGCAGACATTGTTGAGAGGTGCCATATGATTCAAAGTTAGATCAAGGATGGATAAGCTACACGTTTTTTTATGATAGTTAGAAAATGTTTATTTGGTGGCAAAACATAAAAACAAAACTTGTTACAAATATTTTAAAAGGCACAACCCTTTCCAAAAAAACGTTTTCATAAATCAATATTATATTGTTTAGGAGAAAAGTGCTTCATAGGCTCCTTCCCATCTTCTCCCCCTCATAAATGTATCATTTATGCTGAAACTCAGTTAAATCCTGGTGCACATCTGCACTCGAGATTCCCTTCATCACACAGGTGAATCCGGAACTGTTAAACTGATTAGCACCATGACAAAAAGCCGACTGACTCCATTCCAGTCAATGTAGTCCATTGGGTGCTATTGGTGTCTATCATGAAATAGATCTGGCTCCACCTCTTTGATGGAGGGTCCTTAATGTAATCTCCAATGCAGATGTAAACCTGGCCTAAAATCCCTCCCAAGATTGATCAACTCACTAAAATATCAGATTACATGCTGCTTTAAGAAGTCTATTGTCACGAGTTGCGCCGCAGCCCGCAGTTCGGGCTGCGGACGCACTCGGTCCCCGGGATCCCTCCTTGCGCCCGTACCGAGCAGCGCCATGATCCGCGGCTGCACTCGCTCGTTCGGGCGCAGTCACTTACCCGACCAGGCTCCTGCTTCCCTGTGCCTGTCTGCCGGCCGGTGCGCGCGGCCCCGCTCCTTAGGGCGCGCGTGTGCGCCGGCTCTCCTGGATTTAAAGGGCCAGTGCGCCAGTAATTGGCTATGCCGGCCGCTGACCCTATATATTGCTCCACCTCCCGGAAGCACCTTGCAGAATCCATAGAGCCCATACCCTATGCGAGGAAGCCTCTTCTGTGTTCCAGTTGCCGTTACCGTGTACCAGTCCCTCCGGCTTACGTCCTCCAACCACGAACCTTCGCTGCCTGTCCTGACCTTCTGGCCCGTCCCCGACTACGAGTTTGCCTGTCGATTCTGCTCTACGTTGCACCTTGGCTACCACCGCAAGCAAGTCACCAGGGTAACGACCTGGTTGAATCTCGCTGCAGCAAGTCCATCCCGCTTTGCGGCGGGCTCTGGTGAAAACCGGGACCCACTTAGACTCCGCTCCCTGTTGTGGCCCGTACCACCGCTTGCGGTGGCCCAGTGGATCCACTACCCCGGTCTGTTACATCTATAGTGAAGGAAGAAACTGTAGCAGAAGCAGAGAGATACACACAGAGATCTTGCTAAAAGCTCTAATAAGTATTTTACCTTACCCCAGTGCTTGATTTACAGCTTACACTATTCAGTATTTCTCTTCAATGCCCTCCATGCTGTTGCTTCTAAGGCTATGCTATAGAAATATAGTGTAGCAACATCTTCTGTTCTGTTTATAGGACACATCATAACAGCTATTCCCCTGCTACAACTAGCTCAGAGACAGCTGAATGCTTTAAGTGAAGAGGGTAAAACCTTACTGCTAATGTCTTCTGCCTTCCACCTTTTCTTTACTTGGTAGAGTAGTTTGGGATGAGGTCTTATCCACACCACTTGATAAAAACAGCCAGGCACTGCAAGCTGCAGGCATATGTATGGATGTAGAAAAATTAGTTGCACCATGTTATCTGATCTCGTTTTTTATTATTAACCAGAGATATGGATTTTGAGTCAGGAGGGTCCTTAGATTCGAATGTTGTAGAGTTTAACTATTTTAAAGGTAATATCAAGAGTACTTGTGTTATCTGATCTTTGATTACAACATTGACCATTGAAAAACATCGAAAAAGTTACCAACTTTATTCTACAACAGTATTTAGTGCATTCATTGTCACGTAAAGCTTTGCTACAGTTTTATAGCAATAAATATGCACAATATTTGAAAACCCCATGAATTGCCTTGGAGCTGGAAGGATAATGGAAGAGGTGATAATCCTGTAAGGTTTGTCTCTTTAACCCCTTACCGCCGGAGGCAGTTTTGACACTTTTACCTATCCAAGTGATTCAGAGACTGTTTTCTCGTGACACATTGTGCTTTAAGTTAGTAATACATTTTGGTCCAAAAAGTCCTTGTTTATTTGTGAAAAATATAAAAATATCATGAAAATTTGCAAAAATTAGCAATTTTCAAAGTTCAAAAATTCCTGCGTGTAAGACAGATAGTTATTCCACTAAAAATAGTTTATAACTAGCACCTACCATATGTCTACTGTAGGTTGGAATCATTATTTAAATGTTTGTTTTTTTTGTACCACATTAAGGGGCTTAGAAATATAGTAGGAATTTTTCACATTTTCAAGAAAATTAGCAAAATAGATTTTTTTAGGGACCAGTCCAGTTCTGATGTGGCTTTGAGGGGCCTATATGTTAGATACCCGAACAAATGACCTCATCTAAGAAACTACACCCCTTAAAGTATTTAAAAAAGCATTTAAGAAGTTTGTTGACCCTTTAGCTATTTCACAGAAATTAGAGCAAAGTGGAGGGGAAATTTCAAAATTTCACTTTTTTTGCAGATTTTCAATTTTTATTCATTATTCACTGGAACACAGTAGATCTGACCATGGAAATGCAGCTTAATATCGATTTCTCAGATTCTGCTGTTTTCAGAGTTATCCCATATGTGGCCCTAGTGCGCTATTTGGCTCAACCACAAGCCCCAGAATAGGAGGTGCACCTACTGGACTCTGGGGTCTCATTTTCATTACAATTTTATTTAGGCGTCATTTCAGGTTTTGGGGCAAAACCCAAGGTGCCAAAACCTAATAAATACCCCTAAAAAGACCCCATGTTGAAAACTACACCCCTTACAGAATATATCCATAGGTGCAGTGAGTATATCGGCCCCAGAGGTGTTTCTGTTTTTTTAGCGTTCGGCTCTGAAAATAAAAAAAATATTTTTTCCAATAATCTGCAATTTTAGCTGAAAATGTTTGATTTTTACAAGGAATCCTGGAAAAAAAGCACCCCAAATTGTGTTACGCAATTTCTTCCAAGTTTGGCAATACCCTACATGTGGGTGTAGACTGCTGTTTGGGCGTATGGCAGGGTGTACAAGGGAGGGAGTGTTATTTGGCTTTTGGAGCACAGATTTGGTGGGGCCATGTTTACATCTGCAAGCCCCCAAAGTACTAGAACAGGTAAAACCTTCCAGAAGTTGCCCCATTTTGGATTCAGCTCCCTTCAGGGATCTCATCTAATGGTGTATTTAGCATTTTGGGGGCACAGGTGTTCCCGGGTAGGTTTTTTTAGGGTTTAAATTCCCTTTACACAATAAAAAGGGGGTTTAATAAAAATTTTTGCTTTTTTAGTTGTCCTTTTACTGAAAATCCAAGCTTTTTAATTTTTGTATACGGAGCTAAATTTGGTTTGGGTTTTTTAGAATGATTTTAAGGGTCTTTAAAAAAGTCCCATTAGGGGTGAAAGTGATGTTTTGATCATTTTTTAAAATTAAGGTTTTTTGTGATTTTTTTTTGTACAAAAAACAGAAAATCCTGTTTTTTTTTTTTTTTTTTTTACAGGGGGTTTCACTTTTTGGGGTTTAAAATTACACTATTTTACTCACGGGTTGATCCATTTCCCAGGGGATACAAAATTTGTATTTTTTTTTTATGTTTTACTGCTTTTACACAAAAAAAAAACACTTTTTTTTTAAAAAGGGAAAAAACACTTTTTTTGCATGGGCCACAACCCTGGGGACCCATAATTTTTTTTATTTTTCTGTTCTTGGAGCGGAAATGGGAAACTTTTTTTAGGGATGAGTTGACATTTTTTTTTGGTACCCATTTTTTGTGGGCAAATTTTTAATTTCGCTTTTAAATCCTTTTTTTTGGAAAGGGGCAGTGAAGAAAATACTGCAATCCTAGCAGTGTTTTTTTATTTTTTTTTTTTAATAGTTTCCCCGTAAAGTATCCGGGGAAAATTAAAGTTTTACTCTGGGGGTTTGAGAGGTTTAGGGTGTTTCCCAGAAGGGGCAAATTTGGGGAATTGGAATTCTTTTTAAAATTTTTCAGGAAAACTTGGGTTCGACAAAAGTCGAATTTTGGGGGGATTTTCGGGTGAACGAAGGTGTTTTTCTTTGATAAAATGGCTGCGAGAAACAGGGTTTTAAACCTGGACAAAGAACTCTGGAGGAAAAAAGGGCATAGCCTACATGACGGTCAGAGATAAGCCAATCAAACCCACGGGATTCTGTAAAAGTCCCCCCAGCACTAAAAAAGTGGGGCGCGAGGGCTGGGGGGCTCAAACTCCTCTCCTGTACTGATCAGGAAAGTGTTTGCTGCGGTGATTGTGATAGCTCTTACTAAAGGGAACTGATTTTTATAAAAGCGTTTTTTTTGGGGGGTTGTCTCATTTTTCCAAACTGCTTCCTTTAAATTTCTTTTTCTTTTTTTTTTGTGGTATTGGATCAACTCCAGTGTGTGTCCACTGCAGCTGAAATATACTTTTTAAAATTGCTATCTGCTCACAGAAACAAGGGAAAAAACCCAAGGGGATCTAACCATTTCCTTTTTGGTTTAAATTTAAAAAAACACGTTTTTTTAATACAAAAACAACTTCATTTTTTCTGCTCAATTTTTTGGCGCAATTTCAAACCAGGGGGTTTAAATTTAAACTTGTTTTTCTGCTGTGGTTACTCCCCAAAAAAAACCTTTTTTTTCAAACCCCCAAACAAAACAATTTTCCTGTAGCATAATTTTAAAAGCGAAGGAAAAATTAAAAAAATTTTTTTTCTTTTTTGTTACGCAAAAAAACCCCTTGAACACGCTACCCAAAACTCGTATTTTTTGGCTGCTCAATTTTTTTTTTGGGGCAAATTTTTATCCAGGGTTTTAAAAAAAACTTTTTTTTTCGCCCGTGGTGACTCCAAAAAAAAACCCTCCTTTTTTACCGGGCCCAAAAAAACAAAATTTTCCCCTTTTGCATAATTCACAAGCGAAGGGTTTAAATTTAAAAATTTTCCCCTGTTTTGTAGCCAAAAAACCCATTTTTTTAAAACGCTACAAACTCGTAGTTTTTTGCCTGCTCAATTCTTTTTTCGCAAATTAAATCCAGGGGGTTTAAATTTAAAAACGTTGTTTTTTTTTTGCTTGGGACTCCAAAAAAAACCCCTTTTTTCCAAAAACCAAAAAATACAATTTTTCCCGTACATAATTTACCAAAACGAAGGGTTAAAATTTAAAATTTTTCTCTTGTTGTGTACGTCCCAAAAAAACCCATTGTAACAACCAAAAAACTCCCTATTTGGGGGCAAATCAATTTTTTGCGCAAAATTTCATCCAGGGGTTTTAAATTTAAACGTTTTTTTTTCTGCTTTGGGACAAAAATAAACCTCTTTTTCAAACCCCCCAAAAATACAATTTTTCCCGTAAATTCACAACAAGGTTAATTAAAATTTTTTTCTCTTTTTACGCCCAAAAAAACGCCATTGTAACACGCTACAAAGCTTTTAGTTTTTGGCTGCTCAATTCTTTTGCGCAAATTTTCTTAAAGGGGTTTAAATTAAACGTTTTTTTCTTTCCCGTGGGAAAACCCAAAAAAAAACCGTCCCTTTTTTTACCCCCCAAAAAATCCCAAATTTTTTTTGTTAAACAAATTCCCCAAGTGAAGGTTTTAAATTTTCAATTTTTTTTCTTGTTGTGTTTTCGTAAAAAAATCAATTTTAACACGCTACAAAGCCGTAATTTGTGGCTGGGTCAATTCTTAATTGGGGCAATTTTTCATCCAGGGTTAATTAAACTTTTTTTTTTTCTGCTGTGGTGACAAAAAAAAAACCGTCCCTTTTTTACCGCCAAAAAAAACAAAAATTTTCCCCCTACAAAAATTTATTTAAATGAAGGTTAATTACAATTTTTTCTCTTTTTGTAGCATCAAAAATAACCCCCATTTTTAAAACGCACGGGAAACTCGTAGTTTGTGGCTGCTCAATTCAATTTTAACAAATTTTTCATCCAGGGTTAATTAAACGGGTGTTTTTTTCTGTGGGTGAATCCAAAAAACCGTCTTTTTCACCCCAAAAAAAACAATTTTTCCCGTAGCATAATTCACAAGTGAAGGTTAAATTTCAATTTTTTCTCCTTTTTTGGGGTTTTCGTCAAAAAAACCCATTGGGAACACGCTACAAAGCTCTACTTTTTGGCTTTCTCAATTCTTTGGGCGCAATTTAAAATCCCCGGGGGGGAAATTTAAACCCTTGGTTTTTTTTCGGGGGTGACTCCAAGAAACCCTCTTTTTTTACCGCCCCCAAAAAAATTTTAAAAATTTTTCCCGTACAAAAAATTCCAAGCGAAGGTTAATTTAAATGATTTCTCTTGGGTTTTGGGACGTCAAAAAAAAAAACCAAAAATAACCCCGCTACAAAGCCCCGAGTTTTTGTGGCCCGCTCAATTCATTTGAACAATTTTTTCCCTCCAAAGGGGGTTTAAATTTAAACGTTTTTTTTCCCCTTGGGGAACAAAAATAAACCGGCTTTTTCACCCGCCAAAAAAAAAAATTTTCCTTAACATAATTCACCAATTTAAGGTTAATTTAAACAAAATTTTTCTCTTTTTGTGTAGCGTAAAAAATACGCCCCTTGTAACACGCTACAAAGGGTCGGAGTTTTGTGGCTGCTCAATTCTTTCAGCAATTTACATCCAGGGGGTTTAAATTTAAACAATTTTTTTCTTTCCGGGTGACCCCCAAGAAACCGTCTTTTTCCCCCGCCAAAAATACCAAATTTTTCGTAGCCCTAATTCACAAGCGAAGGTTAATTAAAAAAGTTTTTCTCTTGTTTTGTAACGTCAAAAAACACCCTTTTTTAACACGCTAAAAAAAGCTTCCCTAGTTTGTGGCTGCTCAATTCATTTGAAAAATTTTTCATCCAGGGGGTTTAAAAAGCGTTGTTTTTTTTTTGCTGTGGGGAAAAAAAATCAACCGTCTTTTTCACCGCCAAAAAAAAACAATTTTCCCGTACATAATTCAAAAGTGAAAAGGTTAAAAAAAAAATTTTTTTCTCTTTTGTGTAGAGTCAAAAATATCCCCTTTTTAAACCCTACAAAACTCCTATTTTTTGGCACTCAAATTTTTTTGGGGCAGGGTTTTCATTTCCCAAATTTTAATTAAAACGTTGTTTTTTTTGCTGTGGTGACTTTCCCAAAAAAACCGTCTTTTTTCCCCCGCCAAAAAATAAAAATTTTTCCCGTAACCATAATTCACCCAAACGAAGGTTTTAAATTTCAATTTTTTTTCTTTTTTTTGGTTTGCGTCAAAAATAAAACCCCTTGCAACACCTACAAAGCTACAGTTTGTGGGTTCTCAATTTTTTGCGCACTTAATCCAGGGGGTTAAAAAAACCTTTGTTTTTCTGCTTGGGACAAAAATAAACCGTCCTTTTTTTACCCCCAAAAAAAAAAATTTTTACTGTAGCATAATTCACAAGCGAATGTTAATTACAATTTTTTTCCCTTGTTTTTTTACGTCAAAAAAACGACATTGTAACACGCTACAAAGCTCGAAATTTTTTGGGTGCCTCAAATTTTTTTGCCCCCTTTTCAAACCAAGGGGGTTTAAATTAAACGTTTTTTTTTTCTGCGTGGTGGGCAAAAAAAACCTCTTTTTCCCCCCCCAAAAAATACAAATTTTTTCCCAAGGCATAATTCACAAGCAAAGGGTTTAAATTTCAATTTTTTTTCTTGTTTTGCGTAAAAAAAAAACCCATTGTAACACGCCCACCCCCAGCTAAAGTTTTTTGGGTTTCCAATTTTTTGGGTCAATTTACTTCCAAGGGTTTTAAATTTGTATTTTTCTGCATTGTACTCAGTAAAAGAAACTTCTTTTTACCGCCCCCAGAAAAATTCTGTAGCAAAAAAAGGGGGGATCAGCTTTTCCATCAGCAAAGGGCGCACCAGCAAGTGGGCCCGTGTGGGCGTTATTTAGCAGGGGAAAACCCTTGGGGAGGGCGGGAGCCAAGCGGGGCCCGGGGTAAAAAACCCGTTTGCAGGGCCAAGAAAGTAGCGGCACAGGGGTCAGCGAGGCAGCGAGGAGTAATCACTCAGTGCGGAGCGTTGGCGGTAAAATCAGCTACTCGGCGGTGTGGCAGTTCTTTGCTAAGGCATCGGAGGAGCCGAATATGGGTATATGTAGAATCTGTGGGCAGAAAGTGAAGCGTGGCCAGGGAGCTAACGTTGGCACCACGGCCCTGCGTCACCATCTGGTGGCCTAGGAGAAACGTGGCTCAGATGTGGTGGTCCATCCTGCCGCCGCAGCAGCAGCAGCCAGTGGCACGCATGCCATTGCAGCCAGTCAAGGCTCCACCACCTCTGCAGAAGGTAGCTGTTTCTCTTTGACATCATCTCCCGTTCCAGATGCTCCTGCTCCTCGCTACTCATGGTGCCAGCAGTTGTTCAGCGAGGCGATTGCAAAGAGACAACAGTATGCATCCAATCATCCTAAGGTGCAGCAGCTGACCGTGCTCCTGTCCAAGTTGTTGGTATTGCAGTCCCTCCCTTTCCAAATGGTGGACTCTGCACCATTCAGAGAACTAATGGCTTGTGCCGAGCCGAGATGGAGAGTTCCAAGTCGTAATTTATTTTCCAAAAAGGCAGTACCATAACTTCATAAATATGTAGAATAGAAAGTGGGCCAGTCCTTGAGCTTATCGGTTTGTTGCAAGGTGCACGGCAGCGCGGACGTCTGGAGCTGTAACTACGGTCAGGGCCAGTACATGTCCTTTACGGCCCACTGGGTGAATGTGCTTCCTGCCAGGCACACAAACAACTTGGACCGGAGACGCCGCATTCTCCTCCACGTTGTCAAACTGCGGCTCCTCCGCCAATGTCCGCCTCCTCCTCCTCCACCACCACCACCATCTCAGCCTCCACAAGTACTGCTCCATCATACCACATGTGTAGGGCACAGCGGTGTCACGCAGTTCTACACCTGGCTTGCCTCGGCGAACGAAGTCACACAGGGGAGGGACTGCTCCGAGTCATCAAGAAGAAATCGATGTGTGGCTTTCTCCGCGCCAACTGCAAATCGGAACCATGGTGACGGACAATGGGAGGAACATGGTGTCTGCGCTGCACCGAGGAGGGATGATCCTTGCACCCTGCATGGCGCACGTGTTCAATCTGGTTGTGAAAAGGTTCCTGAAGTCTTCCACAAATCTTCAGAAGATTCTGAAAAAGGCCAGGAAACTGTGCATGCACTTTATCCATTCGTACAAAGCCAGGAACACCCTCCTCGAGTTGCAGCGGCAGAACGGCCTCCCCCAACACACTCTGATATGCGATGCTTCCACCCGTTGGAATTCCAGCCTGCACATGTTGGGCCGACTGTATAAACAGAGAAAGGCCATTAACGATTTTTTGATGATCCAGGCGGACAGGAGTACTCCCCTGTGTAACTTTGATGTCAGCCAGTGGCAGCTCATGCGTGACACCTGCCGTTTGTTGAGGCCATTCGAGGAGGCCACATTATTTGTCAGTCGCCAGGACTACGGGATGAATAACATCATTCCACTGCTTCATGTCCTGGAACAGATTCTGAAAAATCTTTCTGGACAGGGGACTGGAGATGTGGCGACTACATCTCGCGGCCGCATGAGTCCGCTGGGCACTGAAATGGAGGAGGAGGAGGACATTGGAGCAGAAGCATTGTCTGGTGAAATTAGTGGATTTTCTACCAAGATGAAAATAGAGGAGGAGCAGGAGCAGCTGGCGGAGGTAGAGGGAGATGAGGACGCTGAGGCAGATGACCCGCAAGCACCGTGGCAGTAGACACTGGAGATGGAGGCAGGGAGCCCCTCGGAGAGATGGCCCGCAGCATGCTGATTTGCCTGGCTAGTGCCAGCCGAATAGTCAGCATCCGGCAGAGGGATGACTTCTGGCTCTCCAGCCTATTGGGCCCTCGCTACCGGTCCAAAATGGGAGCCTTTTTCCCAGCTATTGAGAGGGAGGACAAACTCAAATACTATAGGGAAATCCTCCGTAGTCAGTTGGCCGCTGCCTATGTGCGGCATCGTCCCTCCTCTGACAGGTCGGACCGGGGGGTTCCTCAGAGCTCACGTACTACTGCCGCGGTTGCTGGGGGCCGGGGGGGGGGGGGAGGAGCAGTACCAGCTCCATCAGCAGCAACCTAAGTCTGGAGTCAATGATGAGCAGCTTCCTTCACCCGCCTAGTGAGGAGGGCAGTCGCCAGCAGCAGCAGCAGCAGCAGGACCTGGAACAGTCCCTGAACCAACAGGTGGTTGCCTACATGGACAGCACTCTGCCACCCAAGTTAAAAGATCCGCTGGACTACTGGGCAGCCAAACTGGATGTGTGGCCGCAACTTGCCGAGTTTGCAGTGGAGAAGCTGTCCTGCCCGGCCATTAGTGTGGCATCAGTGCGGGTGTTCAGTGCAGCACGGGCCATCGTTACCCCAAGGAGAACCCGCTTGTCCACGGGAAATGTGGAACGACTGACCTTTGTCAAGATGAATCAGGCGTGGATCGGCCAGGATTTCCACACCAATGCTTTAGGCGTCATTCTGGGTTCAAACTACCTGCCTCAGCCACTATTCTGATGCCGCCACCCGCCTGATGCAACACATCTGCTGACAGTTTCTCCATCTGCATACCACCATCTTTACCAGGGACTGGTATTGCCACCCACCTCAACAGTCTGTCATTGTGCCACTCTATGACCTCATGCTGCTGCTGCTGTTGCTGGTGCCGTGACATCCACACTGTGTCATTGTGCCACTCTCTGACCTCATGCTGCTGCTGCTGTTGTTGCTGCTGCAGTCACCTACACACTGTGTCATTGTGCCGATGACCTCATGCTGCTGCTGCCATGCCCTTCACACTGTGTCATTGTGCCACTCTGTGGCCTACTACTGTTTTGCCACCTCCAGAATGTCATTGTGCCACTGTCTGACCTCATGTTGCTGCTGCTGCCGTAACCTCCACACTGTGTCATTGTGCCACTCTGTGGTCTACTCCTTTTTTAGCCACCTCCAGAATGTCATTGTGCCACTGCCTGACCTCATGCTGCTGCTACCGTGACCTCCACTCTCTGTCATTGTGCCACTCTGTGGCCTACTCCTGTTTTTGCCACCTCCAGAATGTCATTGTGCCACTGCCTGACCTCATGCTGCTGCTGCCGTGCCCTCCCACTGTGTCATTGTGCCACTCTGTGGCCTACTACTGTTTTGCCACCTCCAGTATGTGATTGTGCCACTGTCTGACCTCATGCTGCTGCTGTGGCTGCTGCCGTGACCTACACACTCTGTCATTGTACCACTGTCTGATCTCATGCTGCTGCTGTGGCTGCTGCACACACTGTGTCATTGTGCCACTGTCTGACCTCATGCTGCTGCTGTGGCTGCTGCCGTGACCTACACACTGTGTCATTGTCCCACTCTGTGGCCTACTCCTGTTTTTACCACCTCCAGAATGTCACTGTGCCACTGCCTGACCTCATGCTGCTGCTGCCGTGACCTACACACTGTGTCTTTGTGCCACTGTCTGACCTCATGCTGCTGCTGTGGCTGCTGCCGTGACCTACACACTCTGTCATTGTGCCACTGTCTGACCTCATGCTGCTGCTGTGGCTGCTGCCGTGACCTACACACTCTGTCATTGTGCCACTGTCTGACCTCATGCTGCTGCTGTGGCTGCTGCCGTGACCTACACACTGTGTCATTGTCCCACTCTGTGGCCTACTCCTGTTTTTTGCCACCTCCAGAATGTCATTGTGCACTGTCTGACCTCATGCTGCTGCTGCCGTGACCTACACATTGTGTCTTTGTGCCACTGTCTGACCTCATGCTGCTGCTGTTGCTGCTGCCGTGACCTACACACTCTGTCATTGTGCCACTGTCTGACCTCAAGCTGCTGCTGTGGTTGCTGTCGTGACCAACACACTCTGTCATTGTGCCACTGTCTGACCTCATGCTGCTGCTGTGGCTGCTGCCATGACCTACACACTGTGTCATTGTGCCATCCTGTGGCCTATTCCTTTTTTTGCCACCTCCAGAATGTCATTGTGCCACTGTCTGACCTCATGCTGCTGCTGCCGTGACCTCAACACTGTGTCATTGTGCCACTGTCTGACGTCATGCTGCTGCTGTGGCTACTGCCGTCACCTACACACTGTGTCATTTTCCCACTCTGTGGCCTACTCCTGTTTTTGCCACCTCCAGAATGTCATTGTGCCTCTGTCTGACCTCATGCTGCTGCTGCCGTGACCTACACACTGTGTCATTGTGCCACTGTCTGACCTCATGCTGCTGCTGTGGCTGCTGCCGTGACCTACACACTCTGTTATTGTGCCACTGTCTGACCTCATGCTGCTGCTTTGGCTGCTGCCATGACCTCACACTGTGTCATTGTGCCACTCTGTGGCCTACTCCTTTTTTTGCCACCTCTAGAATGTCATTGTGCCACTGTCTGACCTCATGCTGCTGTTGATGCCATCAACTCCACACTGTGTCATTGTGCCACTCTGTGGCCTACTCCTGTTTTTGCCACCTCCAGAATGTCATTGTGCCACTGCCTGACCTCATGCTGCTGTGGCTGCCGCTGTCACCTCCACACTCTGTCACTGATTTTGCCAACTGAGCCCTCAGCTTGTTTTTTTTCAAGCTGTCGCTGCTATGACTTTATCAGGCTACATTCCCCCTTCAGTTTTTTGGACAGTTTTGCCCTCTTAAGTGCCCAGGGAATTTTAGAGTGAAGGGATTCTAAGAGCGGCGGCAGTCATCTGCGTGTCATACTAAAACACAACATTGTATGAAGACCAAACCAAGCTCCCTCTGCATATTTAAGCATGGCACAATGTTCTACAGCACCGTGCAGGCTCTGTGCAGCCTGGAAATAGCTGTTTTTTAACGTGATTCGTCCCTAAGTAATTAGGAACGAAATATATTTGTGTCGGGAAATTCGGCGAAATCACCTAATCAAATTTTTGAGAAATTCGCCCATCTCTAGTGATACCCAATTTATATAGTTTTTGTTATGTGGAAGCACAATTTATTTATTTTTTTAAAGTGTCTTTAATGTGTAAAACAATATTTATGCATCACTATTTTCTAATAGCCATAACTTTTAAATTTTTCCATATACAGAGCTGTGTAAGGACTTTTTTATGTGGGATGAACTGACATTTTAATTGGCACCACTTTGATGTTGATATGAGTTTTTGATGACTTTTTACTCCATTTTATGTGCTGCAGGATGAACAAAAATCGCAATCTGTGAATGTTTTTTTTTTTTTTTTTTTATGGCGTTCACCGTACGGGTAAATTAACATGACAGATTTATAGGGTGGGTCGTTACGCACACGGCGATACCAATTATGGGTACATTATATATTTTTGATCTTTTTTGGGGCGATTGGCGTTTGTAAAGGGGAAAAGGGCGGTGTACGTGTTTTTATTTTATTTTCTGTGTTTGTGTTTTACCTTTTTACACTTTTTTTTTTACTTTTACACACTTATTTCACTTTTCCCCAGACAACCCGGATGCTGTCATTCAGCGTCCGGGCTGTCTGGTAGGGAGACCAGTAGCAGCGCAGAGCGCCGTTACTGCGCCGGATCGCAAGCAGCAGGAGCTCACTCCTGCTGCCCACAGCTGCGATGTCGCGATCATGATGTCGCGACATCGAGGGGTTAATCCTCCACGGCCAGAGTGAGCTCCGGCCGTGGTGGATGCAACATGATGCCAGCGCTAATATACCGCTGGTTCCATGCAGCGTTCTTGCGCGCTCCGCTTGTGAGCGCGCAAGATCGCCATGACGTACCCATACATCAATTTGCGGGACCCCCTACCTGACCTTGATGTATGGATACGTCAAATGTCGGTAAGGGGTTAAACCAGGCTACCTAAGTATTGACGCTTGTTTTTTTTTTTTTTTTTTTGCTCTCTGACATATGGATGACCTTTTATTCTGTAATACAAGTTTTAAGTAACTCCCAATTTTTGAAGCACAGATTTTTAGATTTGAAGACTGCAGTTTCCCTCTAGGATATTTGACAGCTCTTCCTGCATATCTAAAAAGATAGACTGCAGACTAAACATAAGAAACCTGTTCCTACGGATGGCACAACATGGAAGAGAGCCTGCTCCCCAATATATAGTGAAGGAAATAAGTATTTGATCCCTTGCTGATTGTGTAAGTTTGCCCCTGACAAATACATGAATAGTCTATCATTTTAAGGGTAGGTTAATTTTAACATTGAGAGATAGAATATCTAAAATAAAATCCCAAAAAATTACATTGTACAGTATAAATTATATAAATTTATTTGCATTTTGCAGTGAAAAATAAGTATTTTATCCTTCTGGCAATCAAGACTTAATACTTGGTGGCAAAACTCTTGGCAAGCATATCAGTCAGATCTTTTTTGTAGTTGATGATGGGTTTTGCACACATCAGGAGGAATTTTGGTCCACTCCTCTTTGCAGATCATCTCTAAATCATTAAGATGTTGAGGCTGTCGCTTGGCAAAGAGGAGCTTCAACTCCCTCCATAAGTTTTCTATGGGATTAAGGTCTGGAGACTGGATAGGCCATTCCTTGACCTTAATGTGCTTCTTTTTTGAGCTACTCCTTTGTTGCCTTGGCTGTATGATTTGGGTCGTTGTCTTGTTGGAGGACCTAGCCATGACCTTTAATGTCTTGACGGAGGGAAGGAGGTTGTCACTCAGGATTTTACAGTACATAGCTACATCTATTCTCCCATTGATGCGGTGAAGAGGTCCTGTGTCCTTAGCAGAGAAACACCCCCAAAACATAAGGTTGCCACCTACATGCTTGTCAGTAGGGACAGTGTTTTTTGGGTCATAGGCAGCATTTTTCTTCCTCAAAACATGGTGAGTTGAGTTAATACCAAAGAGTTACATTTTTGTGTCATCTGACCACAGCCCCTTCTCCCAATCACTCACAGAATCATCCAGGTGTTCATTGGCAAACTTCAAACGGGCCTCCACTTGTGCTTTCTTGAGCAGGTGGACTTTGTGGGCACTGCAGGATTTTAAACCATTATGACGTAATATGTTACCAATGGTTTTCTTGGTGACTGTGGTCCCAGCTGCCTTGTGATCACTAACAAGTTTCCCCCGTGTAGTTTCAGGCTGATTTCTCACCTTCCTTATGATCAAGGTTACCCCATGAGGTGAGATTTTGCGTGGTGCCCCAGATCGATGTTGATTGACAGTCATTTTGTATTTCTTCCATTTTCTTACTATTGTACCAACAGTTGTCTCCTTCTCACCTAGCATCTTACTTATAGTTTTGTAGCCCATTCCAGCTTTGTGCAGGTCTATGATCTTGTCCCCAACATCCTTAGAAAGCTCTTTGGTCTTGCCCATGTTGTATCGGTTAGAGTCTGACTGATTAATTGAGTCTGTGGAGAGGAGTCTTTTATAAAGGTGACTATATAAGACAGCTGTATATAATGCAGGTAACAAATTGATTAGGAGCTTCTAACTGGTCTGTAGGAGCCAGAACTCATAATGGTTGGTAGGGGGTCAAATACTTATTTCTCTCCGCA
Organism: Phyllomedusa bahiana; assembly: GCA_025379985.1. Taxonomy (NCBI): domain Eukaryota; kingdom Metazoa; phylum Chordata; class Amphibia; order Anura; family Hylidae; genus Phyllomedusa; species Phyllomedusa bahiana. The sequence goes on from JAODAL010011775.1 coordinate 68,120, forward strand.
AAATGCAAATACATTTTTATAATTTGTACAATGTGATTTTCTGGATTTTATTTTTGATATCCTATCTTTCAATGTTAAAATTAACATACCCTTAAAATTATAGACTGTTCATGCCTTTGTCAGTGGGCAAACTTACAAAATCAGCAAGGGATCAAATAGATATAAATATACATATACAATACAAATATAGATATATATACAGTTGAAACCAAAAGTTTACATACACTATATAAAAGACACATATGTATGTTTTTCTCACTATCTGATATAAAACCAGACTAACCTTACCTGTTTTAGGTCAATTAGGATTACCAAAATGATTTAAATTTGCCAAATGCCAGAAAAACGAGAGAGAGAAAGAGATCATTTTTAAGGCATTTTTTATTACTTTCTGCAAAGTCAAAAGTTTACATACACTAGGATTACTATGCCTTTAAACAATTTTGGACAGCCCATTTGATGCTGTCATGTCTTTGGAAGCTTCTGATAGGTTTATTGGCAACGTCTGAGTTAATTAGAGACACACCTGTGGATGTGTTTTTTAATGTACACCAGAAACACACTGCTTCAACATGGGCTGAAAGGCCACCCTGCCAGGAAGAAGCCATTACTCTAAAAGAAACATATAAAAGCCAGATTAATTTTTGCAAATGCACAGAGGAACAAAGACCTACATTTTTGAAGACATGTTTTGTGGTCTGAAGAAACTAAAATTGAACTATCTGGCCTCAATGACCAACATTACATTTGGAGGAGAAAAGGAGAAAGTTGGAAGCCTAAGAACACCATCACAACTGTGAAACATGGGGGTGGCATCATCATGTTGTGGGTTCGCTTTGCTGAAGGAGGGACTGATGTATTTCACAAAATAGATGGCAGCATGAGGAAAGAGGATTATGTGGAAATACTGAAGCAACATCTCAAGACATCAGCCGAGAAGTTAAATCTTGGGTGAAAATGGGTCTTCCAAATGAACAATGACCTGAAGCATCCTGCCAAACTGGTTACAAAGTGGCTTAAAGATAACTAAGTCAATGTTTTGGAGTGGCCCTCACAAAGCCCTGATCTCAATCCTATTGAAAATGTATTTGCAAAGCTGAAAAGGCATGTGCGATCAAGGCGACCTAAAAACATGGCTCAGTAACACCAGTTCTGTCAGGAGGAATGGGCCAAAATTCCTACCAATTATTGTGTAAAGCTTGTGGAAGGATATGCAAAATGTTTGACCCAAGTCATACAGTTTAAGAGCAATGCTAAAAAATATTAATGCTTTTGACTTTGCAGAAAGCAATAAAAATGCCTTAAAAAATCTCTCTCTCTCTCTCGTTATTTGGGCATTTGGCAAATATAAATTATTTTGGTTCCTATTTGACCTAAAACTTGTAAGGTTTATTCTGATTTCATGTCAGATAGTGAGAAACATATGCATATGTGTCTTTTTACATAGTGTATGTAAACTTCTGGTTTCAACTGCATAACAATGTGACTTTGGTGTGCCCTCAAAATAACTCAGCACACAGCTGTCAACATCTAAGCCACTGGCAACAATTTTTTTTTTTCCAGCACAGCCTTAACTCTCTTGGGCATGGAGTTCACTAGAGCTTCACAGGTTGCATTGACATAATGGAGCTGGTGGATGTTTGAGACTTTGCGCTCCTCCACCTTCCATTTACTGAGTCCCCACGGATGCTCAGTATGGTTTAGGTCTGGAGACATGCTTGGCCAGTCCAACACCTTCACTCTCATTTTCTTTATCAAGGCAGTGTGTAGTGTACAGGAGTTGGTGGTAAAATACACTACTAAAGAGTTAAATAATATTTACTAGGGATTGCAGTTATATTTGTATTGCATTTTAAGTAGTATGGTAAGTGCTGATTGACCTCTACTTTACTCTTGTATTCAGCTAACAGCTCATGTATGTGTCATCTATGTGTCTTTTCAATTAGCTGCAGTCTCTCCAACCTTTCCAGTTATCTGTGTCATTATTATTTGTAAGTTGTGAGAGGTGCGATCCATCATGCCACCCTGACATAAGCTGTGCTGCCTTTGGGCTCAGGGCGCAGCTTTCACCCTTCAATTCCCTGGCCACATGGGTGTGGACTTAGGATGCTTTCACACAGCACAGTTTTGGTGCAGTTTTAACTGTGCTCGATTTAAACTGCCTTTATTACCAGCAAATTTCTTTCAGTTGTCTAAATTGTTCAGAAAGGTATTTCAAGTAAGTAATCAATTACTGTGTTTGAAGCCTTGTGGATTACAAACACACTAACTGATTACTCACTTTCCAAACAGTTTAGATAAGTGAAAGATGCTTGCTGGTAATAAAGGCACATAATTGGAGTGTAGTTAAAACTGCACCAAAACTGCGCTGTGTGAAAGCACCCTTAGAAAGAGGAAAATCCTAATTATACAGAGAAGGTCTCAGCTGGGCTGTCAGGACTTTGGATTCCTGAAACTTTGTGATGGGTCCCACCAGACCTCACATCTTTTGGGACCCAGTTAAGCCTCAGGCCTGGCCCAATAATTCCCAACTTTGTGAAGACATCCCAGATTCTAGCTCTGGAAGGCATTTATGCAAGGGACTTCTTTTGTGAAGGAATCACTGTTCCTGTCATTAATCTGCTGAGTGGCTTGGACTGGCTCTGAAGGTGTAACTTGAATGTAATCCACTGCCGTGTGTTATAACATCTTGTCGGGTACAGCAAAAGAGGCCTCTGTTGACATTTGATTTGAGAAGTTAACCCTTTGTGTCCTGCCTGCTTATTCTGCACCGAACACCAAGAGCATCTCGCAGACACCATCCACCGCAGGGAGAGATTGCCATCAGAGTGTGCCCCAGAAAACAACTACCATCACCATCACCTACAGTGCAGACCCCCTCTTCACTGGTACCGCTGCTGGAGGAGCATGAGGGTGTGGTTGATAAGAGTGTTAGCTGCCATGACCAGAGTCAAGGCCTCCGCCAGGGCTGCCTCAGATTCCAATCCTTTTCTATGTACTTCTCCTTCCCCTGACACCACAAATGGTCTTGTTGAAGGTGTGATTGAGGCTGTTATCATGTTGAAATACTGCCCTGTGGCTCAGTTTCCAAAGGGTGGAGATCATGCTCTGCTTCACTATGTCAAAGTATATGTCGGCATTCATGGTTCCCTCAATGAACTGTAGTTCCCCACAGCCAGTAGCACTCATGGAGCACCAAACCATGACACTCCCACCACAATGCTTGACTGTAGGCAAGACACACTTGTCTTTGTACTCCTCACCTGGTTGCCACCACACACTCTTGACACCATCTGAACCAAATACATTTATCTTGGTCTCATCAGACCACAGGACATGGTTCCAATAATCCATTTCTTTAGTCTGTTTATCTGCAGAAAAGTGGTTGAGGGCTTTCTTGTGCATCATCTTTAGAAAAGGTTTCTTTCTGGGACGACAGCCATGAAGATCAATTTGATGCAGTGTATACCTCTGCAGAAATGCTGGCAGCACTCATGTCTGTTTTCAAAAGACAATCTCTAAAAATGAAGCTGAGCACATGAACTCACCTTCTTTGGGCGGCCATGGCGAGGCCTATTCTTAGTGGAATCTGTTGTTAAATCTTGTCAAACCATTGTATGGTCTTGGCCACTGAGCTCAGTTTCATTGTGTTGGCAATCTTCTTATAGCCTTGGCCATCTTTATGTAGAACAACAATTCTTTTTTTCAGATCCTCTGAGAGTTCTTCATCATGAGGTGCCATGATGAACTTCCAATGACCAGTATGAGAGAGTGTGAGTGATAACACCAAATTTAACACACCTGCTTCCAATCCATACCTGAGACCTTGTAACAATAACAAGTCACATGACACCATGTAGGGAAAATGGCAAATTTGGCACAATTGGTCCATTTTGACTAAGGGGTGTACTTACTTTTGTTTCCAACGGTTTAGACACTGATGGTTGGGTGTTGAGTTACTTTGAGGGCAAACCCAATTTACACTCTTGTAAAAGCTGTACACTGAATACTTTACATTGTATCAACTTGTTATATCTTCATTTTCGTCCCATGAAAAGATATAATACAATATTTACAAAAATGCGAGTGGCGTAATATATGTATTAATGCTTCTTGGTTTTCAGTGCTGGAGGAAAAACAATTGCTTATACAACATATTGCATTACTGAACAATTAGTGGCAACACTATTTCATAATTTTTTTTTTTGTCCATTAAGATATTTACTGCTTAATGTTATCTACTATACATATAAATCCCATATTATCCTTCTTTTTTTATTTGTAGATCAGCTTCATACTTAATATTTTTCATATAACCAAGAAATTTTGCCTTTTACCAGCAATAAATAATAGAGACAGACTGGAGAACTGTGAATATATATATTCTGAACAATTTTCCATTATGCTATGCTGTTTAACGAAAAAAAAAACAACAACAATTAAATGGCAAAAAGAGGCAATTGCAAGGCTAAAGGTTGAGCAGATTGAATTAAATGAGTCATGCAAGCTAGGGAGGTGGAAGAACGGAAATTAAAGTACCACACAATACAAAAAATTAAATGAGAAAAACACAGAGTTAGAAATTAAACTGTTATTAATATATTAATATAATATATATATATATATATATATATATAATATAATATATATATATTAATATATATATATATATATATATTTTATAATATATATATAATATATATATATAGTGAGAAGGTGACAAGTGATGTCGCAGAGGGAAGGTATTTTCCCCTAGTACTGTATTATGTGGCTTTAGGAAGCCTATGGACCGATGCGTGTCACCGAGAGGCCTGGGCTCGGTGAAGGAAGGCCGACAGTTTAGGTGTCAGTAACACTTTGTTACAGACAAAGTGTTAGTATAGCGGCTCTAGTCCACTTTGACTGGGTTGACTTTTCTGGAATGATCAAAGAGCAGGGTGGGTGGCCACTCCCACACACAAGGTGAGGCTGGTGCCAGGCCTATAAAGCCTGAACCTGCAGGCCTGTGTTGGTCTTCTGGTTGACCTCTGCTGCTAAGAGGGAAACCACGCTGAGACTGTCTAAACGGTGTAAGACAGAAAGGAACGCTCTGTCTAGGTATTGCTCAGACGAGCAGATATTTTGTTTGTATTTTGGCCTGAACTTTAAGGCCCTGAGTTTTTGTTTTCTCCTGCAAATAAACCCAAGCAGTGCCTGGACTTGGACTTTTTTACAACGTGTCACTGTCTCTGTCTGTGGAAGCCCATGCTGCCTACCGGTTCGTGACGCTGACCCCCACAATATATATATATATTGTGTAAGGGATTAGGTAGTGGGGTGGTCGTCTCCTGGGTTGATGGGCGCAGTTCAGTGGGCACAGAAGTCCAACGACAAGTGAAGTTCGTTTAAAACTGACTGCAGCCAGTTTTATTGTTTAGCATGTGGTACATAAAACAAAACAAACAAAACAAATCCTATGCCTGTCCGGCTCTAACTAACCATCAGGACTAGAGATGGGCGAATTTCTCAAAAATTCAGTTCGGTCACTTCGCCGAATTTCCCGACAAAAATAAAATAGGTCCGAATTACTTTGGGACGAATCGCGTTAAAAAACAGCTATTTCCAGGATGCACAGAGCCTGCAGGGTGCTGTAGAACGTTGTGCCATGCTTAAATATGCAGAGGGACCCTTGGTTTGGTCTTCTTTACAATGTTGTGTTTTAAGATGACACGCAGATGACGGGCCGCCGCTCTTAGAATCGCTTCACTATAAATTCCCTGGGAACTTAAGAGGGAAAAACTGACCAAAAAACTCAAGCGGAAATGTAGCCTGATAAAGGCATGCCAGCGAAAGCTGGAAAAAAACAAGCTGAGAGCTCGGGTGGCAACATTAGTGACAGAGTGTGGAAGTGACTGCGGCAGCAGCAGCAGCATGAGGTCAGAAAGTGGCACAATGACATTCTGGAGGTGGAAAAAAGAGTAGTAGGCCACAGAGTGGCACAATGACAGTGTGGAGGTTACGGTAGCAGCAGCATGAGGTCAGACAGTGGCACAATGTCATTCTAGAGGTGGCAAAAACAGTAGTAGGCCACAGAGTGGGCAACAATGACAGTGGGAGGTCACGGCACAGCAGCATGAGGGGCAGACAGTGGCACAATGACATTCTGAGGTGGGAAAAACAGGAGTAGGCCCAGAGTTGGGACAATGAAGAGTGTGGAGGTCACGGCCCGCAGCACATGAGTCAGACAGTGGCACAATGACACAGTGTGGAGGCCCCGGCAGCAGGGAGCAGCATGAGGTCAGGCAGTGGCACAATGACATTCTGGAGGTGGCAAAAACAGGAAGTAGGCCACAGAGTGGCACAATGACACAGTGTGGAGGTGACGGCAGCAGCAAACATGAGGTCAGAGAGTGGCACAATGACATTCTGGAGGTGGCAAAACAGTAGTAGCCCAGAGTGGCACAATGACAGAGAGTGGAGGTCACAGCAGCATGAGGTCAGAAAGTGGCACAATGACACAGTGTGGGAGGGCACGGCAGCAGCATAAGGTCAGGCAGTGGCACAATAACATTCTGGAGGTGGCAAAAAAAACAGTAGTAGGCACAGAGTGGCACAATGACACAGTGTGGAGGTCACGGCAGCAGCAGCATGAGGTCAAGCAGTGGCACAATGAATTCTGGGGGTGGGAAAAAAACGGAGTAGGCTCAGGTGGCACAATGACACAGTGTGGAGGTCACGGCAGCAGCAGCATGAGGCAGACAGTGGCACAAATGACATTCTAGAGGTGGCCCAAAAAAAAGTAGTAGGCCACAGAGTGGGCACAATGACACAGTGTGGAGGTCACGGCAGCAGCAGCATGAGGTCAGGCAATGGCACAATGACATTCTGGAGGTGGCAAAAAACTGGAGTAGGCCACAGGGGCACAATGACCACAGTGTGGAGGCACGGCAGCAGCCACAGCAGCAGCATGAGGTCAGACAGTGGCCAATGGGCAGCGTTGTAGAGTGGGTGGCAATACCAGTCCCTGGTAAAGATGGAGAAATTGTCAGCAGTGTATGGAAACAGGCGGTGGCGGCATCAGAATTAGTGGCTGAGACAGATAGTTTGACCAGATCTCATTTCTCACAGTTTGGGTGAGGCGCAATGGCTGATGTAGTCTAATGCCTAAGGATTGGTGTGTAGAAATCCTGGCCGATCCACGCCTGTTCATCTTGACAAAGGTCAGTCGTACCACCATTTCCCGTGACAATAGGGTTCTCCTTGAGGTAAGATGGCCCCGCCGCACTGAACACCGCTTTGCTGCCACACCTTACTGGACAGGGCTGGACAGCTTCTCCACTGCAACTCGGTTAAGTTGCAGCCACACCATCCAGTTTGGCTGCCCAGTTGGCCAGGGCTCTTCTAACTGGGGTGGCAGAGTGCTGTCCAAGTAGGCCACCACCTGTTGGTTCAGGGTCTGCTCTAGGTCTACTGCTGCTGCTGCTGGCGACTCATCTATAGGCGGGTGAAGGAAGCTGCTCATCAGTGACTCAGACTTAGGTTGCTGCTGACTGGAGCTGGTACTGCTCCTACCCCCCCACCTTCCCCCAGCAGCCGTGGCAGTAGTACTGTGAGCGCTGAGAACCCTCCGGTCAGACCTGTCAGAGGAGGGACGATGCGCACATAGGCAGCGGCCAATGACTACGCAGGATTTCCCAATAGTATTTGAGTATGTCGTCCCGCTCAATTGCTGGGAAAAAGGCTCCCATGTTGGACCGGTAGCGAGGGTCCACTAGGGTGAAGAGCCAGAAGTCATCCCTCTGCCAGATGCTGACTATTCAGCTGTCACTAGCCAGGCAAATCAGCATGCTGCAGGCCATCTGCACAAGTGACTCCGAGGGGCTCCCTGCCTCCATCTCCACTGTATACTGCCACTGTGCTTGCGGGTCATCTGCCTCGTCTTCCTCATCTCCATCTACCTCATCCAGCTGCTCCTGCTCCTCCTCTCTTGTCACCTGGGTAGAGAGTCCACTATTTTCACCAGACAGTGCTTCTGGTCCAATGTCCTCCTCCTTCTCCTCCATTTCAGTCCCCACCGGACTCATGTGGCCACGAGATTTAGTCACCACGTCTCCAGTCCCCTGCCCAGACAGATTTTTCCGCATCTGTTCCAGGACATGAACTAGTGGAATGACGTTATTCCTCCCGTAGTCCTGTCGACTGACAAATAACGTGGCCTCCTCGAATGGCCTCAACAAACGGCAGGTGTAACGCATGAGCTCCAACAGGCTGACATCAAGTTATCACAGGCAAGTACTCCTGTCCGCCTGGATCATCAAAAAATCGTTTTAATGTTGGCCTTTCTCTATCATACAGTCGGTCACAACATTGCAGGCTGGAATTCCAATGGTGGAAACATTGTTTCCGCATATCAGAGTGTGTTGGGGAGGCCGTCTGCCGCTGCAACTCGAGGAGGGTGGGGGTTTCCTGGCTTGGTCGGAATGGATGAAGTGCATGCACAGTTTCCTGGCCATTTCAGAATCTTCTGAAGATCGGTGAAGACTTCAGGAACCGTTTTCACAACCAGATTGAACACTGCGTCAATGCAGGCGCATGGGACCATCCCCTCCTCGGTTGCAGTGCGGACACATGTTCGCCTCCCATTGTCCCGTCATCCATGGTTCTGATTTGGGCAGTTGGCGTCGGAGACAAGCCACACATCGATTTCTTGCTGCATGACCGGAGCAAGTTCATCCCCTGTGTGACATCGTTCGCCGAGGCAAAGCCAGGTTTAGAACTGCCGGACACCGCTGTGCCCTACACATGTGGTATGATGGAGCAGTAACTTGTGGAGCCTGAGATGGTGTGGTGTGTGGAGGAGGAGGCACCAATGGGCGCAGGAGCCTCAGTTTGACAACGTGGAGGAGAAAGCGGGTCTCCTGTCCAAGTTGTGTGGTGTGCCTGGCCGGAAGCACATTCACCCAGTGGGGCCTTAAAGGACATGGTACTGCCCTGACCGTAAGCGTTACAGCTCCAGACGTCCGCGCTAGCGCGTGCACCTTGGAACGAACCGATAAAGCTCAAGGACTGGCCCTACCTCCTGTTCTACATATTTTATGAAAGTGCTGGTACGGCCCATTTTGGAAAAGAAATTACGGCTTGGAACTCTCCATCTTGGCTTGGCACAAGCCATTAGTTTCTCTGAACGGTGCAGAGTCCCACCATTTTAGAAGGGAGGGACTGCAGCACCAACAACTTTGGGACAGGAGTAGTCAGCTCTGCACTTATCCTTTCTTCTGAGATCTTTACAGACCTTCCGATCTTTTTGTATTTTGGTTTGTCTCACTTAGGATGGTTGGACGCATACTGTGTGTCTCTTTGCAATGCCTCAGCTGAACAACTGCTGCGCCATGAGTACGAGGAGCAGAGCATCTGGATCCGGAGATGATGTCAAAGAGAAAACGCTCTCCAATTCCAGAGTTGCAGAGGTGGTTGGAGCCTTGACTGGCTTGGCAATGGCATGCGTCCACTGGGCGCTGCTGCTCGTGCTGCTGTTTGCGCAGCGGCAGGCATGGACCACCACATCTGAGCCAGCGTTTCTCCCAGCCACCGGGCTGGTGACGCAGCATGTGTTGACGCAGGCCCCCCCCGTGGTCCCGGCCACGCTCTCCCTTTCTGCTTACAGATTCTACATATACCCATATTCGGCTCCTCCGGTGTCTTAGCAAAAGATCTTCCCACATCCGCGCTGAGTATCGGATTTTACCCGCCAACCGCTCCGCTCTGAGTGACTACTCCGCCGCTGCCTCGCTGAGCCCCGTGCCGCTACTTTCCTTGGACCCTGCGAAGCGGGTTTTTTACCCCGTTGGCGCTTGGCTCGACCTCACACTGCCTGCTATCCTGCTGACTCACGGCCACAGACCACTGCTGGCTGCGCCCGCTGCCTGACCGCGCAAGCTGATGCCCTCTTCTCCCTGACGTGATGAAGCCCCTTGCCTCACCCGGCTCCCAATTGCGGTCCGGCTACATCATCATCATTTGTGTTTTCAATCGTCACTGCTGTCCTCATCACCGGTCTTGGTATCAGAGGCTGATCCCTCACAAACATACCTCCCAATGCCACTCTCAACATCTATACTTTGCCGCCTACTGCAAGAAGCATGGAGGGGATATTGGCACACTCAATTTTCTTCGCTGCCAAGTAGCTGCTGTGACCTGCCCTCCTCAAATTGTTTCATGCCTCGCTATATAGTGGCGCTGAGCCCAGACCCATAGCGATCTCTGGCTGAGTGAAACCGGATGGGAAACAGAGGCGGTTGAGGACAGGTGAGGCCGCTGGACCCGCTCCCAGGCCAGCCCACTAAGAGTGTGTCTGACGTACCCACCGACTCTTTGGCTGGGGTTAGTCCAGATGCGTCATCCTGGGAGGAAGTGATGACCTAGTCAACCAATCAAGACCCTTGGTTTGCAGAACAACAAACGCCGCTAATGAGACAAGCGGCAGTTGTGGCCTCACCGAGTGACCCCAGCTGCGCGGTCCCCTTGCTGTGCTGCGCCCTTTGGCGACTGTTCCAGGAATATTTGTGCACTGCCACTCGCAGGTGGCAGAGCCTGCCACCACTCGACCTGACATGACTGTTTGTTCAAAAATGTACAGACACTGTTTGATGAAGATATCTGTATATGATAAATACACCACCCTGTAAATTTGACTCCAAATGAACCAGTTAACAAGCTTGGGTAACCCTGGATATAAATTTCGCTTCCCAAATGGCCAGGAAAAATTGATTGTATGTGCCGTTTAAAAACTCTGTGTAATTTTCTTTACTGAATGTTCAAAGGCTTTCTAATTTAACCTTCGGATTATGAATTCAGCTACAGAATTTCTTACTGTGCGGTAAAAAGAAAGTTTTCATTTTACTGAGTGCAACTGCAGAAAAAATACTTTATCAAAAAGCCCTTGGATGAACTTGCGCCAAGAATTGAGCACACAAACTACTTAGCTTTTGTAGCGGTGTTACAATGTGTATTTTTTTTAAACCGCCACACAACAAAGATTCTTTTTTGGTTGTTGGTTGTTGGGTGTGTTTTTTAAATTGTAATTAAAACCTTTGTGCTTGTGAATTAGGTTACAGGAAAAATGTATATATTTTGGCGGTGAAAATGACGGTTCTCTTGAAGTCTCAAGCACAGCTGACATACAACGCTTCCTTATTAACCCCCGGATGTAAATTGGTGCCAAAGAATTGAGAGCCAGCCAAAAATGAAAGTGGTATTTTGTATTGTAAAAACTCTGTTTTCATTTAAATGAATACAACAGTAACTGGCTTAGGATCCCCCTTGTATATATCAATGTTCTGTGAGCAGATGGCATTTAAATGTTAATGCAGCTGCAGTGGACGCACTGGATTTCCAGATCCAATACCCAAAAAAATTAAATAGAAACGTATGAGAAGCAGTCTCTGAGACAAGCTGAGACCCCCCACAAAAATTGCTGTATAAAAATCAGTTCTTCAGTAACAATCAGCCGCGGCAGCACCTTCCCTGATCAGTACAGTGAGAGCGGTATGAGCTCCCAGCGTCGCGCCCGGACTTATATAGTGCGGTGAGTCACAGAATCCCGCCGGTCTCTGATTGGCTTCATCTCTGCACATGTCATGCAGGCTATGCCCTTCTTCCTCCCAGAGTTCTTTGCCCCATGTAACGCCCATGTGCTTGCAGCCATTTTAATCAATGAAAAGCACACTTCGTTCACACCGAAGTCCCCCAAAACTTCGACTTCGTTCAGAACCGAAGTTTTCCTGAAATTCTAAACGAAGTCCACTTCGTTAGAATCAATTCGCCAATCTCTAGTTGAAGGGGTGGCCTGATGTGTCCCTCTTTGCAATCTCTAAAGGTTGGGAGGTACGTAGACAACATGATGGAAAATCACCAGAGCCCATTTTAGTTTATAGAGTCCATCAGGCACCTTTCCAATCTGTCATCGAATGGATCCAGCTCCGCCTCAGAACCTCTGACGGAGATATGAACAAGACCTTACTGATATATCCACAGGAAGTGCCATAAACATTTGATAGATGCAGGTTCAACCTCTGAGTCCCAAACCTATCTTGGAAATGGGTCCAGGTTCTAAATTCATGCAAATAATTAAGAGATGGCCGAACACATCTATGGAAGGTCAAGAAATAGGCAATCATATTTACTGAGAATTTCCTTATCAGACAGGAGGAGGAACATGGGACTCCTTTCCTCAAAACAGGTTGGGGTCCCAGAAGTAGAACCACATCAACTAGAAATGTATGTTGTATTCTTTGTATCTCTTTTTAATGCTTTAATGCAAAGTATCCATTTATTTTTTATGTATTTTTGTTTTGCTGGATAGAATATTGCAAGACTCCCCTCTATAAGGACCAACAAAAAATCATTTTAAAGTGGTTTTCTCACTATAAAGAATAGCTTTTAACATGTAGGGAACGGTAAATAAAGACTTTTTTCAAAATTCCTCTTTTGATTTTTCCCTGAGCAGAAGACAAAACAGATTTTATCTGCTCTGAGAACACACAGATTTCTCTGGTTAATTTCCTGCTCTCCCCTACTCTCTCTGCTCTTTTTTTATTTGAGAGCAGGGAGTGATGTCACCACAGGACAGCACACAGGACTGTCAGCAGCTTGAGAACATTGGGCGACATGTATGATCGGGCTTTTCGCCTGATTTCTGGCGTATACTGCGCCTCCCGGGCCGAATCCCGCGGTCGGACGCAAGGATGCAGTGTTAGGCGCAGCGTTCGCCACTTTCAGCTGCGCCCCGCATGAAGGGGCAGGCAATGGGGGAGGTGTGGGCGCGGGGTAGGCGTTCCGGGGCGGGATGTGGCGCGCTCGAAAACTCCGGGGCATGTACGATGGCGAGTCGGCAAAGTGAGGCGCAATGCAGCGCTCGGCAGCTCCGACAGCCAGACCTGGTTGATTCTGGTCTAAATGCTCCGGCGGAGGCGAAGTGAAGCGAGAACAGAACATGCGAGGAAACATAGGAGATCGCTACACAAATCTCGGCGCTCAGCTCCGTGCAGCATGGAGTATGATTCCGAAAAAATCGCCTTTAAAAAGGCGGAAAACATTGTCAGAAAAGAGCTGAACCTCAAAAATAAAAAATACATTAAAAAAATCACTTTCCAAAAATCTATAACGGTGCAATATCCAGAATTCGGATATTGGAAATTGCCGGGAAATACAGTAATTCAAATTCTGAAACCTAGTCTCATTGGTCGGCAGAAACCGGCCAATCAGAATAGGAGCGACAGTGAACCCATTATAGCCTATGGAGAAGTCTTGACCAATCAGAATCAAAGGCGGGACAATTCAAAATACAGTAAAAATGCAGAAAAGAGCTGATTTGGGCTGGGGCTGGGCGGGGGTTTGGCTATCTGGGGCCAATCAAAAATAGGAGGGACGGCCAAAAGGGGTTTGCCCAATTTAAAAAAATTTTCCAAAAATGGAAAAAAGGTTTGGGGGACCCCTTTTTCCCCAAAGAATAGGACCCTTCCAAAACCGGGGTTTGGCCCAAAAAATTTCAAACCCCTATGAAGGAGTTTTAAACCCAAATCAAAAAAATAGGAGCAAACAAAGTCCCATTATACCCTTTATGGAGAATTTTGGGAAACCAATCGGGAAATGGGAGCGAAGTGGCCCATTCAAAACCTATGAAGAGTATTAACCAATCAAAAATGGGAGCGAAAAAGTCCCATTATATCCTTTGGAGGGGGTTTGGCCAATAAAAATTCAAAGGGGGGACAGTTCAAAATCCCCCAAGAAAAAGCAGAAAAGGGGGCTGATTGGTGGGGGCTAGGGGGGTTTTTGGCTATCTGGGGCCAATCAGGGGAGGGGCGAGTTTACTTTTTCCCTTTGTGGGGTCTATGGAGAGTTTGGGCAATGCAACCCCGGCGCTCGCCCCCGGGGGCGGATGGAGTATTAATAAAAAAAAAAAAAAAATTTTTAAATTAAGTTTTAAAACAATTATCAGATAAAAGCGCGGGAAACCCTTTTTAAAAAAGGGTAAAACCCGGGGTTAAAAAATGGGGAAATTTTGCAATAGAGGAATTCCCGGGGAAAAATACAGTAATTCAAATTTTTTAAAGGGCTCTTCTGATTGGTCGGGAAAAACCACCCAATCAGAATAGGAGGGGACAGGGGGCCCATTATACCCTATGGGGGGAGTATTGACCAATCAAAAGGGAGCGACAGTGGCCCCTTTTCAAACCCCTATGGAGAAATATTGACCAATCATATTCAAAGGGGGGGGACAGTTCAAAATACAGTAAAAAGGCAAAAAACGGCTGATTGGTTAAAAGCGGGGGGGGGCTGTCCAGTTTAAACCCAAATTTCGGGAGCGCAGCTACTTTCTATAGAGTTTAGGGGGAAAAAAAAAATCCGAGCGAGCTCTGTGTTTTGGGCAAAATTTTTAAAAGAGCCGGGGTTTAAAATTTAAACCAAGGGGAGGGGCGAGCGACGCTCCTATGGGTTTTCAAATTTGCAATTTTGAAATAAAACTTAAAAGGCCGAAATAAAAAGGTTAATTTTACTCCCGAAGTTGCCCCGATTTTTTATATAAAATGAATAAAATTTGGGGTTAACGAAAAAAAAATTTTTAAATTTTCAAAAAATTTGTTTATTTCCTTATTTTTCTTTACCCCAAGGATCAAAAAAAGGGGTTGCAACAAAAAATTAGGAAAAAAAACAGGATTTTATTAAAATTTATTTTTTTTTTTTCATTACCCCCATATTTTTATTCATTTTATTTTAACATCGTGACAACTTCGGCAGTTTTATCATTTGATTTCGGCCATGTACATTTTTAAATTTCGATTGCATTAGAAAACCCATAGGAGCGTCCGGGTTTGCTCTCCCATTTGGGCAAATTATCCGCTGCTCTTTTAAAAATTTGCCAATCACAGAGGGCGCCGGAATTTCTTTTCCCCCTAGGGGAACTTTTTGAGAAAGTAGCTCCCCGTCTGATTGGCTAAGGTGGACGAGCCCCCGCCGCTTCAAAACCCAAAAAACTCTTTCTGCCCTTTTTAAATTTTATTTTGAACTTTTCCCGGGCCCTTTTAATATTATTGGTCAAAAATTTCTCCATAGGGGTTTGAATGGGGCCCTGTCACTCCCATTCTGATTAAACAAAACTCCTCCTTTGGAAATAAGGGCCCCAAAGTCGTCCTATTCTGAAAGGCTTTGGGTTTATGTCGAACCCAAACAAAGAGCTTAAAACAAATTTTAATTACTGTATTTCCCCCGGGAATTCCCCTCTATTGCAAAATTCCCCATGTAGCGCCGGGGCTCAAGCGTTGGGGGGTTCGGGGGCTTTTAAACTGATTTATTTTTATTGAAGGTTTTAGCACTTTATCTGATTATGTTTTACACCTTTAAAAAAAAAATGTTTTTTTTTTATTCCCCAAATCCATGCGGACCCCGCTGAGCGGGGCCCCAGATTTCAGTGCGGGGCCCATTCCTCCATAGACTACAATGGGGGAAGTAGCTCACGCTCTGATTGGGCCCAGATAAACCAAGCCCCCCCTAGCTCAGCCCCAAACAGCTCCTTTTTTTTTGTCTTTTTAAATGTATTTTGAAAATGTCCCCCCTTTGATTTTATTGGGTCCAAACTTCTCCATAGGATATAAAGGGACTTTGTCGCTCCTATTCTGATTGGTTTAATATCCTTATTTGGTTTAAAAATGGGCCACTGTCGGGTTCCCATTTTTTATTTGGGCCAAACTTTTTTCCCTAGGGTATAATGGGACTTTTTTCGCCCCTAATTTTTATTGGGTTTAATTTCTCCTTCATAGGGGTTTGAATGGGGCCCCGGGGCTCCTATTCTTTATTTTTTTTCCCAAACTTCTCCAAGGATTAAAGGGTCTTTGGGCGGGTCCTATTCTGATTTGGGCTGGCCTTTTTGGCCCGGGCCAATTTAGAATAGGGGTGTATTTCCCGGCAATTTTTTCTAATTGCAATTCCTTATGTAGGCCCAGGGCTCGGCGACAAACGCGTTGTTAGGGATTTAATTATTTAAAAATTTATAGAAGGTTTTTAAACTCTTTTTCGGAGATAAAAGTACAAATAATAAAAATTATTTTTTTTTTTTCCCTTAAATCCAAAGCCCGCACGGCGCGGGGGAGGGGGAGATTGCATTGGGGCCGAACTCTCCCCTAGACTTCAATGGGAGAAGTAGCTCGCGTTTTGATTGGCCCGGGGTAGCCAAGCCCCCCCCCAGCTAGCCCAAACGCTTATTCTGGGCCTTTTTTAAATGTATTTGAACTGTCCTCCTTTTGGGGTTCTGATTGGTCAAAAATTCTCCAAAAGGGTTTTAATGGGCTCTGTCGCTCCTATTTTTGATTGGTCAATTTGTTCTCCAAGGATTTAAAATGGGTTTTCTGTCCCCTATTCTGATTGGATGGGGTAGCCCAAACCCCGGGTAGGGGTCAGGCCAAAACAGCTTTTTTTTCTGCATTTTTTTTTTTTGTATTTTGAAAATGGGCCCGGGCCCTTTTATTCTGATTGGTCCCAATTTGTTTCTCCCATAGGGTTTTTTTTTTGGGTTTACTTTTGCTCCTTTTCTGATTGGCCCGGGTTTCTGCCCGGGCCAATGAGAAAGATTTATATTTGAATTACTGTATTTCCCGGCAAATTTCCCAAATCCTAATTTTGAATTAGGGTTATTTGGAAAGTTTATTTTTTTTTTATTTTATTTTTTATTTTTGAGGGTTTCCCGGGTTTTTTCTGAGAATTTGAATGCCTTTTTTAAAGGGGGGATTTTTTATTCATACTCCCACCGGGCATGTGGAAAAGATTTCTCGCTTTTTTTTCCCGGGCCCGTCTCGCATCGGGAACAGATTTTCCCCCCGGTCCACACAGCACCTAATCCCCCACACTGCACCCACACACGGCGAGGGGCGGCGGACTTTTTTCCCCGCATGTATGTTTTGGGGCTTCCTCCGGGGGGTGAATCTTCGGCGGGAGCCCTGCACTTTCGGGGCCCCCATCCCCCACTGCGCCCCCCCACACTGGCGAGGCGGGCGGACTTTTCCCCCCCCATGTATTTAGTGAAATTGTTTGGGGCGGGGGGGAAATCTCAGGGGGGCAGCGGCCCCAATTGGGACCCAAAAGTCCCTGCACTTGGGGCCTAACACAGTGGCGGGGGGCGGTCGGACTTTATTGGGAAAAAGTTTTGGGCGCGGCCCGGGGGCCCCCCGGAAAATAAAACTAAGGGGGCAGATTTTTGCCGGGGGAAAAAAAAACGGGAAAAGGGGCGCTTTTCCCGGGGGCCCCGGGGAGCTTCATTTTAAGTCGCCCCCAAAGGGGGTTATCCTAAAAAAACAAAGGAATTAAAAAAAATTTTCAAAATTTTTCCCTTTGTGTTTGGGAAGGCCCTTTGCACCCAAAGAAAACAATCCTTTCACTCCCCAGTGGGAATTAAAAAAGAGCCCCTGAAAAATTTTAGCTATATGCTAACAAATTTCTAAAAACTACCCCCAAACCCAAAATAGGAAGGAAATTTTTGGGAAAATTTAAATTTTAAAGTTTTCCTGTGGGCTCTAAGAAAAAGCATGATGAGACAACACCATTAAGCGTAATGGAAAATAACTATCAGACTCAGAATGAACACTGAAAAAGTATATAAAAAGAGTTAAATATGAATGCATATCTGTTGAAAACAGAAGTTAAAAAAATATGAAATTTGTCGCCTTCATTACACAACTGTATAAAATATAATGTCCCATAGTTTTAAATAAAAGTGGAGGAAAAAACAAATATTTTATAGTAAACATTCCAAAAATATGTGTCATGAATAAGGAAATAAGGGTTTGTCTAAAATTTACAAAGTAAGAAAGCAGCACTGCATCATCCTCCCTCTCCACCTTTTTTCTTCCGGTCTTCTTGCGCTCCAACTGGTGATGTCAGCCAATGACACAGCTGCTGTGACCTAGTCTTGTTCAGGTCAAGAGCTATAGAAAACAGAAGACCGGGCTTCCGGTTCCGGCGCATGCATGTCGGGCTGCAGGCACTGAAAGCTCCGGCCCTGCGTCTTCTAACGGGCATCCCTGCCGCATACCAGCAGCTAGAGCGACACTTTTAAGTGCCAAGGCATCAGGGCGCATCCCGGCACCAAAGCCAGGGGCGCCTAATACAGCGGGGGGCTCGCGTGCCGCTAAACACCCGGAGAAACCGGGACGCCGACCCTGCCTTACAAGATGGTGCCGGATCCTCTGCGCTCCAAGAGGAGTGGGCGCGGACAGCACCCAGCACCAGAATTGGACGCAGATGAGGGGGAAACTGGATCAGACGGTGAAAGCTTCAGCTCAGAGGTATTTACAGACCCCAGCACAGAGCAGCAGGCTAGCGCTGATATCAATCCAGCAGCATTGCAGGACACAGCCACAGCAGCACAGAGGACAAAGGTGCCTGAATATGACTTAGAGGAATCTATCCCCGGCCTAAACATCTCCTGCAAAGCCATAGCAGTCACAGTAGCTAAATTGCTCACCCCAGATATACTAGCCTCTTTTGAGGCTACCATCTCTGCCTCAGTGAAAGCAGCTGTTACCTCCGCAGTCTCATCTTTACATGCTGAACTGAAAAATCATTCAGGCCGTATAGTGGAGGCAGAGGAGAGAATAGCCATGGTGGAGGATGACGTCCTGGGTGTAAGAAGCACCATGGATAGATTACTTAAAAGAACCGATTATCTTCAAGATAAAGTGGACGATCTAGACGATCGTTCCTGCAGGAACAATTTGAGAATCATAGGGTTAAATGAATCGATCCAACAGAAGAATCTGCATGATATCTGTTCAAAACATATCCCGCAAGCCTTGGGTCTCAAGGGGCCCCTGAAAGTAGAGCGCACACACAGAATTGGGCCTCCAAGATCTGCATCCCAGGAAGAACAGAGGCAAAGACCCAGACCAGTTATAGTGAAATACCTGGACTATGCCGAAAAGACCCAGCTTCTGCAAGCATATCGCTCTCTCAGGTCACCACTATTATACCATGGAGATAAACTCTTATTGTTTGCTGATTACTCCATTGAAGTGGCTAAGAAAAGGAAATCTTTCTCTAACGTCTGCACCGCTCTGGTTAAAAAACAAATTCGATTCAACCTACAGTTTCCGGCCATTTTAAAAATCTTTTCCAGACCAGGGAGCGCCGATCATATGCCAGACGGTGGAAGAAGCAGAAGACTGTCTGACCAATTTATCCCAAAAGAGGGGTCGTTTGGAGCAGCCGGAAGAAAAGCGATCAGAAAATGAGGGGAGACCTCGACGTCAAGCCAACAAGAACAAAGCAGCTCAAGAACAAGAGGAATCCCGACTACAGCAAGGACAATTCCGGACTCCGAGAAAACGCTGAGCTTGATCAGGTTCCCGGTCTCAGGACCGGTTTTCTTATTTATAAAGTGAAAATTCCTCCTCGATAGTCATCCCCTGCAGCATGACTGCAGAGGGTATAGTTACTAGGCTGAAAGAGAGGAATAGCACTTTCACCAACGTTTACTTGGTTGGACTGTTTTCTTGCAAATATATGAGTCAAGTTTAAGGGCAGGTTTGAGCACAATATTGTTTTGCATATAAGACGGGAGGGAAAGGGTTAATGTATGGTGATTATCTTCAACAGTTTAGGAGGAAGGTACTTTTCGCCTGAACTTAGATGCAAGAAAAAAGAGAAGTCAATAAGATAAAGAAAGAAGAGAGGTGGGATAGGAGGCTTTTGTTTAGTTATTTTGGGTGTTGCGGGGGGAGTTGGGAGGGGCTTATACCATGCTGCTGGGTGTGTGAGCGCCGTCTTGTGTAGATTTAAAAGGTGCGAACCATGCGATTGGTTATGTGGAACATAAAGGGGCTGCGTTCCCCACATAAGAGAACGATGGTGTTAAGATACCTCAAAAAGCTGAAGCCAGATGTAGTTATGCTACAAGAATCTCACCTCAGAGAACGATTTCTTTCGTCTCAAAAAGCTTTTGGTGGGAGAGGTACTGGGGTCGCCCTCAGTGCAGGGGAAGGCAGGAGTGGTCATACTACTCAACAAAAATACACCATGCAAAATCATTGAGCAGGAGAAGGACAATGCTGGACGATTGTTAAGAGTCAAACTAGAAACTCCAGCTGGGAACCTCATCCTTTTCAATGTTTACGCCCCAAATACGCAAGATAAACCCTTCTTCCATCAGGTAGGGACCTCCATTATGAAAGAGAGCGGTAATAATATACTAGTTGGGGGTGACTTCAACTGCGTCATGAACGAGCTAGAGGATAGAAAACGTACGAACAAACTCCAGGGGATGGGGGGACCTAGACAGTGCCTCTTGAGCTCGCTCTGTGACACTATAGGGCTGACGGATGTCTGGAGGCATTTCAATCCGGAGGAAAGACAATACACCCACTTCTCCCACGTGCATTTGTCTTGGTCACGATTGGATTACTTCCTAGCAAGTGCCTCTATGTTGGGGAGGGTGGACTCCATTGAGATAGGAGATCTAGTACTATCAGACCATTCCCCGGTGCTGATCAATCTAAAGGACCTTCACCCCAAAGGCACAGATATATTGTGGCGATTCCTGGGAACCCTCATGGCAGACGATCATTTTAAAGAACTGCTAAAAAGATGGTGGAAAGAATATGCATAGGATAACCATGCTCACACAGGTTCTCCTGCGCTTTTTTGGGACACAGAAAAGGTGGTAATGAGGGGGAAAATTATGTCCTACATGACGGCAAAGAAAAAGGCTGCAAAGGGGAATTTTGATAAGGCAACAGCTCAGCTTAGACAGACCTACACCGCATACCTGAGCCTTCCCAACGAAGAAAATAAATTGCGTTGGGTTTCAGCTAAGGAACAATTCGAGTTTCAGCAGAAAAACCTTGAAACGTTCCTGGGAGACAAAATGAGGGCTTCCCTATTCCGTTTCGGCAACAAATCGGGCCGTCTATTAGCAAATTTGGTTAAAAATAGTAGGGGATCGGGGGGTATCCTATGCCTAAAGGACGGTAATGGCCTTGTAGAAAAAGATCCAAAGAAAATCAATACCATCTTAGCCAAATACTACAAGAAATTGTACTCGCAGCTTCCCTGTGACCATTCAAAAGGGGCTGAATTTCTCGGAAATATCCAACTAAAAGCTATCTCGGCAGACGATAGAGATAAATTAAATGAGCCCATCAATGAGGAAGAAATAACCGAGGTTATCAAAAGTTTACCACCAGCCAAGGCCCCAGGCCCAGATGGCCTCACTGGGGACTTTTACAGGATCCTGCTAGACAAAATCACGCCTACGCTGCTAAGTGTAGCTGGGGACATTATACAGCGACAGACCATGTTGCCTTCGGGCGATACAGCATATATATCAGTCATATATAAAAAAGGCAAGGATCCCCTCCAGACGGAATCATACAGACCAATTTCATTAATTAACCAAGATGTCAAAATCATATCAAAGTGATGGCCAACGGGCTATCAGACCTATGCCCAAACTAATGGGTATGCATCAATTAGGATCATAAAAGGCAGATCAGCGGTTTCAAGAACATTAGGGCAGTCTTCGCATTTGCGGGGAAATGCAGTTGAGAGGGGAGGGCAAGGCGGGTTGTCGCAGGCCTTACTGGGGATTGACACAGAGAAGGCCTTCGACAATGTGAATTGGCATTGGTTGAATTTAGTTATGGATAAGATGGGCTTCTCGGGAAATTTCAGAAATTATTTAGCGGCCATGTACAGATCACCCCAGGCGCGAATCCACACCCAGGGTTTTATATCGCAGACCATCCAGCTTCAAAAGGGTACAAGGCAGGGGTGCCCCCTATTGCCCATGCTGTTTAACATAGCATTAGAACCATTTGGCAATTCCCCTTTCTAAATTCAGATACATTCAGAGGCATCAGAGTGGGGTCTAGAGAGGTTAAAATGACATGTTTTACAGACGACATGCTCCTCTTCCTGGAGGACCCGATACACCACTTGGGGGGGGCTCCTGGACACTTTGGCCAAGTTTGGGGAGTTCTCGGGCTTCAGGATTAATAAACCTAAGTGCCAGTTATTGCCATTAGGCCAGCGTGGAAAATTCCCTAATAGAATGATGGGAGTCGAGGTGGTCAACACCCTAACCTACCTGGGTATTAGAATCGGATCCAAGGGAGCAATGTCATACCAATTGAACTATCCTCCCCCGCTGG
Organism: Phyllomedusa bahiana; assembly: GCA_025379985.1. Lineage (NCBI taxonomy): Eukaryota > Metazoa > Chordata > Amphibia > Anura > Hylidae > Phyllomedusa > Phyllomedusa bahiana. The sequence goes on from JAODAL010011775.1 coordinate 90,292, forward strand.
GGCAAGATAGTGGCTGAACTAGAGAAATGAAGAGACCTGCCTCTGTCCATCGTGGGAAGGGTTCAGCTGGTTAAAATGGTCAGTTTCGCACTTTTACTGTAACCACTACATAACAATCCGCTATTGCTACGTCATACAGATGTTAATCGGCTGCGAAATGGCTTCGCAAAATTTATATGGAGAGGGAAACGTTCCAGGATCCGCTACAACAAATTAACTATGGGAAAATTGCAGGGAGGAGCGCAGCTCCCAAACATAAGACTCTATAATCTGGCGGCCATGTGGAGGCACGTGCAAGATTGGTTAGAGAACTCCAATTTATTCTCCAATACATTACTGGAATCCCAGCTGGCCAGCCCCTGCGGTTTAGTGACGCTCCTGCATCTCCCACTGAAGCTGCAGAGGGCGGAGGTTAAGCAAAGCTTGGTTCTGAGGGATACTTTGGCAATGTGGCGCCATGTGAGAAGAATGTTTAAAAGGCCCATATACATCTCGCAGTTCTTCCCACTATGGGACTCACCCGTGTTCAGGGCAGGGAAAGAAAACAAACTCTTCGCTGGCTGGAAACAGAAAGGGATTCAGAAATTAGGGGATGTCTTGTCACCCTCGGATGGCTCCCTACTCAAGTGGAGAGAAATAGATGAGAAATTTGGGCTGGGCACTAAGCACTTATTCCAGTATAGGCAACTAGAGAGTTTCTGCAAAGCGTCAGTGGCTAAGCTTCAATCTTTAGGGGAATCAAAGGAGTTCATGGAGCTCTGTAAAAGGGTAGGGGGCAGAGGAACACTATCTAGAATCTACTCCAATCTACGCAATAAGGACACGGAACAACTGGGAAGTGTTCTCTTTAAAAGCTGGGAATCTCAACTTATGGACCCTGAGATTTCCCAGAAGATTCTTAAGGGTTTGACTCTAGTACGGCAGGCAGTGGTGAGTGAGCAATGGCGGGAGATTCTATTTAGACTAGTACACAAATCAATATATGCATTTAATATACCACATGGAAGTGAAGAGACCAAATATCTACAGGCCTGCCCGAAATACGGTCAGGATAAGGCTAATCTCCTACACTGCATGTGGTCGTGTACAGAGGTTCAAGGATTCTGGCATCAGGTTACACAATTCATAAAAGATACATGGAACCTCTCGATCACATTCAACCCCCAAGGCCTACTGTTCCACTTTGCCACTAGAATCTTAGACCAGGGGGAGAGCCCAGTAGTCACAAGGAAAGGGGTACATATCGCTCTGATAGCGGCCAAGAAGTGTCTTCTACGGCATTGGCTTGATCCCACGGTTCCAGGAATTTCTGAGATTAGGGACAGCTTAAAGCAAGCTTTATATATGGAAAGGTTGGAAACTGAGAAGAATATCGATAGAGAGGCAAAAAAGTTTCTAAAGAAGTGGAAACAATTCATTTCCACCCAGTGCTCAAAAGAGAAGATAGCGATAGTTGTGGATAGGTTTAAATATACAGACTACTACTTAACGGAAAAACTAAGAGGGACTTTGGGGAATCTAGACACCGAAGCACAATAGAATCCAGAGCATGGTATGGTTGTTGGGCGTTGGCTGGGGAAAGATGTTGGGAGGGGGAATTACAGCATTAAAAAGGAAAGGAAGTCTAAAGCACTTGCATCAAAACCTGTTACTCAAGTCGATGTGTAAAATCAATGTGTAATCTTGATACCAGTATACTGTATTAATTGTTTCTGATTTATTATGACTGAACTGCCTAATAAAAACATGTTTTATAAAAAAAAAAGAAAACAGAAGACAAGCGGAGGGTGAGGACATTGTGACGCTGGATCCAAGGTGGAGGTGAGGATGAGTATAATTTTTATTTTATTTTAATAGGGCAGCAGTATGCTACAAAATAAATAAATAATCAAACAACCTATTCAATAATAATTTTCATTCTTGCAAACTGTTGTGATTACATGATATTATGTATTACTAATAACAGAGCTTTATTAGTTTTTATGTATAGGATCCTAAAATAAAACCACTTTTCTATATAGTACTTTCTACTACTATGTTCTCTGTTAGATATGTTCAATTATACAATTGATAAATCACTTCCGTCTTTGTTGTTTTTGGTTAGGAATGCACAATGTGGCAGCAGTATGGATATGACCTTATTTAGATGACGGAAACAGTGGATAAAATTACTGCAACAAATCTGTTACATGACATTATACCCATATATATAATCATGTCAGAGGATTTCTGCTCCTCTATCTGAGAGCAGGATGTGATGGAGGGAGAGAAGCTGAGTTATGTGATATACAGGGTTATATGGTAGAGGAGAGGAGCTGAGCCTGTGTTTTAAAGGGTTATAGTAGGGTAGAGAAGCTGAGCTCTGTAATATTAAGGGTTATATATAGAGGAAGAAGCGAAGTTCTGTGATATATAGGTTTATGATAGAGGAGAGAAGCGAGTCTGTGATATAAGGTTATATGATAGAGGGGGAGAGAAGCTGAGCTCTGGATATATAGGTATTGAAAAGAGGGAGAGAAGTGGGGCTTCTGTGAATATAAAGGGTTATTTGATTTAAGGAGAGAAAGCTAAGCTCTGTGATATAAGGGTTACATGAAAAGAGGGAAGAAAACTAGCTCTGTGATTAGGGTTAATATAGAGGAGAGAAGCTGAGCTCTGTGATATATAGGGTTATATGTAGAGGTAGAGGGAAGGGTGACTCTGTAAATTATATAGGGTTATATGAATAAGAGAGAAGCTAACTTCTGTGATATTAGGTTACATGATAGAGGGAGAGAAGCTGAGCTCCCGTGATATAGGGTTATATGATAAGAGGAGAAGAACTAACTCTGTGATATATAGGTTTAATGATAGAGGGGGAGAAGCTGGCTCTGTGATTACAAGGTTATATGATAAGGGAGAGAAGCGAGCTATGTGATATATAGGGTTATATATAGAGGAGAAAAGCTGAGCTCTGTGATATATATTATATTAGATAGAGAGAGAAGCTGAGCTCTGGATATATAGGGTTTATATGTTAAGGAAGAAGTTGGCTTGTGATATAAAAAGTTTACAGTGGTACGAAAGTATTTAACTTCCAAATTTAAATTTTTTCATTCTTTGTTTCATTGCAGCCATTTGGTAAGATCAAAAAAAGTAAATTTTTTGCTGATGGCCCATCTTGAAAGAAAAAAAAACAGTAATTTAGATATTTTTGCAAATTTATTAAACAAGAAAAACTGAAATATCACAGGTGTTTCACAATTTTTTTTTTAGCGTTAGACTGTTAAAATGGAAACTTTAATTTTTTTCCAACAATCTGCAATTTTAGCTGAAAATGTTTAATTTTAATAAGGAATCCTGAAAAAACGCACCCCACAATTTGTTACACAATTTCTTCCAAGTTCTGTAGTACCCTACAAGGAAGGGAGCACTATTTGGTTTTTGACTTTGTTTTTTTTATGGCATTCACCGTGCGGGCTAATTTCCAAAAAAATTTTTTTAAAGGCAGGTATACTGAAATAACTAACTACCTATGTAAGGGAACCTATATACCTACCTACCTAAAGAGGGAACCTGTATACCTTCCTACTTAATGGGACCTATATACAAACCTACCTAAGAAGGGAATCTATATACAAACCTACTGAGAGGACCTATATACCTACCTAAGGAGGGACCTATATACTCACCTACCTAAGAAGGTACTTATATACCTATCTACCTAAGGACGGGAACTATATACCTACCTAAGAAAGCTGCCTATTTACGTAGCTACCTAAGGAGGGGACCTATATCCTACTTACCTTAAAAAGGTACCTATATACCTACCTAAGAAGGGGAACTATATACCTACTTACCCTATGAGGGAATCTATATACCTACTTACCAAAGGAGGGGACCTATATACCTATTTACCTATGGAAGGGACCCATATAACTACTTAGGGGATGTATATATCTAACTTCCTAAGGAGGGGACTTATATGCCTACCTACCTACTGAGGGGACATTTATCTACCTACCTACTGAGGGGGCCTATATAGCTACCTACAAACTAGAGGAGCATATATAGCAACCTACTGTGGGTACCTATATACTTAGCTACTCAATGAAGAGGCCTATATACCTACCTAATAGGGGCCGTTATACATTTCTACCTACTTAATGCAGTCTAATACTATCAGAATGGAGAGGTCCATGAATATTAATTTCTTCCCATCCTAAAAATACCAGCCCGAAGCAGATCATAACATTAGAGGGTCCGCTTCTGATGATAACCTGGCTCTTCCAAGTACCCCGATGCACTGAGTACTAAGGTAATGGTAAGACGGAGTGACAAAAACATGCCACTAGCCCTAGTGATAGTAATGGAGAGGTGTCTCTCAGATACCTCCACTTCTAACAATGGAAAGTTTAAAAAAAAAACACAAAAAGCAAAAGCACTTTATTTAAATAAACACTCCCCAACAACTTCCCTCATCCATTTTATTGAAAAAATAAATCCAACACTGGTCTGACATAGTAGTCCAAAGGGGAACCCTGTAGAAAAAGATATACACTACAAAAAAACATGACAGAACTAAACTATATTTCCTCCACTCCATGAAGATCATGGCTGTGGCTGATCATCTGGGGCTTGTGTGTGGCTGATCATCTGGGGCTTGTGCCCACCGTACTCCTGGACCTCCCTGTAACCATTGTGTGACCACAACACAAAAACGTAGCCCCCACCAATCATCCCATAAATCCCCACCTCCACCTGTCACCCTGTAGCCACCACGTTTCCACCTATCAACTCATGGTGAGTTTATACGAAGTATGATGGTAGCACCTATGGTATATTTTTCCCATGTATAGCTGTATTTGGTGACTTTGTTGATTACAGATATTACACTGTCATACATAAATTAGTGGTTGTGAAGAAACAAATTTGCCAGCAGTGATTTTCATTGTACAGTATAATGCTGAGATGATGGACAGTATTTATGCAGAAAATAAGTAAAATTATTGTCATTACTGTTTTTTTGTTAATCTCTAAAAAATGCATGACACAGTTCACTATGTGACAAGAAAAATGTTGTGTGAACCCAGACCTATTGAGCAAAATGTAACACAGGGGGCACGTGCCCATTGATGTATAGGACCTTAGCAACGCCCCTGCCCTTTCAATAAGCCCCACCCACTTTCAGGAACAATCCCTATTTTTGAGCCAGTTCGGTTTGGGCAAACATTTGGAACTTTTCGTCACCAGAATACTGGTGTAAATCCCTTTGTAAATTGCCCCCTTATTATTTTAGCAATTACAGGGGCCAAATGATTAAATGATTTACATCAGTATTCTGACATAAAAAAGTCACAAATTTTTACACATTTCATGACTGTAGCATAATCAAAGGGCTTTCCCCTGCTCTGTCGGATGATCGGGATTACCGATGAACTGACAGAGCCCGGGAAACGGCTGCACAGTCAATCCTGGAGACCTAGAGTGGCCCCAGGACTGTCTGTGTAACAAGCCAGCAATCAGGTTACACTGTGTGCTGCCCTGATCGTTGTCTGTGTCAAACTGACACAGTTTATAATGTATTAGCATATTCATATATGCTAATACATTACTAAGTGTTTAAAAAAATGTAAAACAGTTATCCCTTCATGGGATTTAAGAAAAAGTAAAAAAAAATAACAAAGTGTAGAAAAAATAATTAAAATAAATAATAAAATAAAAATAAATATTTAATCAAAAATAATTGTGCATACATTATACACACACACGAAAAACTACACATATTAGGTACCCACACGACCATAATAATGTGTAGAGTTAATCTAATCAGTTATTAAGTGTGAAATGTGAATGATGTAAAAAAAATGTAAAGAAATTAGAAATAAAACATTTTAAAAATTGAAAAAAAATTCTGCAATCATTTATAAGTGAATTTAAGCAATTTCCCCAAAACTACAACTTGTCCTGAATAAAATGAGGTCTCATAAAACTGCGTCTTTCAAAAAATAAAAAAGGTACGACTGTTGAAACACAAGGGCGACATGTATGAATCTCGCCACGTCGCGGCGCACCTTTCCGCCGGCGAAATTTGCGCCTGATTTATGTCGGCACTGGGGCGCGCTCATACATACTATGTAAAGTCCGCCGCGCCTCGCCAGTGTTTGGGGCGCAGTGTGGGACTTAGGCGTAGTGCGGCGCTGTGCCTATGATTCGCCGCCCGAGGTAGTGTGCTCATACATACCATGTAAAGTCCGCCGCGCTGGGAAAAGTTCCCGGCGCCTCGCCAGTGTGTGGGGCACAGTGCAGGGACATGGGCGCACTGCGGGGACATGGTCGCAGTGCGGGACTGCGCCTCACATGTATTCCGATTCGAGACAGACTGGAAAACAGCGAGAAATCATTAAAGATGTCCGTGCGAAGTATGAATTAAAAAATCGCCTTTATAAAGGCGGAAAACATTCTCAGAAAAGAGCTCAAACATCAAAAATAAAAAATACATTAAAAAAATCACTTTCCAAAAATCTAGAACGGCGCTATATCAAGAATTAGGATATTGGAAATTGCCGGGAAATACAGTAATTCAAATTCTGAAAGCTATTCTCATTGGTCGGCAGAAACCAGCCAATCAGACTAGGAGCGACAGTGACCATTAAAACCATTAAAACCTATGGAGAAGTATTGACCAATCAGAATCAAAGGCAGGACAGTTCAAAATACAGTAAAATGCTGAAAAGAGCTGATTGGTTGAACTAGTGGGGGCTTGGCTATCCAAGCCAATCAGAGCGTGAGCTACTTCTCCCATTGTAGTCTATGGAGAGATCGGCGCAATGAAATCTCGGCTCTCAGCGCCGTGTGGCATGGAGTATGATTAAAAAAATCATTATTATTAGTTGTAAAATATTCTCTGAAAAAGAGCTAAAACCTTCTATAAACATAAATCAATTAAATCCCGAACAACGTGTTTATCACCGAGACCGGCGCTACATCGGGAATTGCAATATAGAGAATTGCCGGGAAATACAGTAATTCAAATTCTGTAAGCGCTTCTGATTGGTCGACAGAAGCCAGCCAATCAGAATAGGAGCGACAAAGACCAATTATATCCTATGGAGAAGTTTTGACCAATCAAAATCAAAGGCGGGACAGTTCAAAATACAGTAAAAAGCAGAAAAGGCTGATTGGTTGAGCTAGCGGGGCTTGGCTATCCCAGCCAATCAGAGCACGAGCTACTTCTCCCATTGTAGTCTATGGAGAGATCGGCGCAATGCAATCTCGGCGCTCAGCGCCGTTCGGCATGGAGTATGAATAAAAATATCATTTTTATTAAGCGTAAATCTTTATCAGATAAAGCGCTGAAACCTTCAATAAAAATAAGCAGTTAAATCCCTAACAACGCGTTTGTGGCCGAGACCGGCGCTACATAAGGAATTGCAATAGAGAGAATTGCCGGGAAATACAGTAATTCAAATTTTTTAAGCTCTTCTGATTGGTTGGCATAAACCAGCCAATCAGAATAGGAGCGACAGTGGCCCATTCTAACCTATGGAGGAGAATTGACCAATCAGAATAGGAGCGACAGGGACACATTCTAACCTATGGAGAAATATTGACCAATCATATTCAAAGGCGGGACACTTCAAAATACAGTAAAAAGGCAGAAAAGAGCTGATTGGTTGAGCTAGCGGGGCCTTGGCTATCCCAGCCAATCAGAGCGCGAGCTACTTTCTCATAGAGTTCTATGGGAAAAGAAATTCCCGAGCGAGCTCTGTGATTGGCTAAGTTAAAAGAGGCGCGGTTATTTGGACCAACGGGAGAGTGAGCGACGCTCTCATGGGTTTTCTAATGCAATCTGAAATAAAACTGTACATGGCCGAAATCAAATGATAAGACTCCAAAAGTTGACCCGATGTGTATATAAAATGAATAAAAATATGGGGGTAAAGAAATAAAAAATATTAATTCACTGAAATCATTTGTATTTCTTTATTTTCATTACACCAATACTATTGATCCTTGGCTAACGAAAATAAAGAAATAAACATGATTTTATTGAATTAAAATTTTTTTTTTTTTTACCCTCAATTATTGATCATTTAT